>VXAY01012530.1:5771618-5819845 GCA_013399855.1 Oxyruncus cristatus | reverse complement strand
CTTCCTGCTTTTTTTGGAGGGTGGGTTAGTGAAAAGGGAAGGGATTCAGATCTTTGTCAAGGACTCTAAAACTGTAACTGAAGGTTTGCTTTCATTGCAGATGAAGTACTGTTCTGCCTAATAACACACATCAGCTGGGTGTCTGCCTGAACCGAAATCAGGTTAGTTCCTTCAGCATAACAAGCAGAAAGCATAATGCTTTGCTGTCCAAACCAGAATTTCTCCAAGGCACCGCACCACATCATGTGGGTCAGTGTTAGCTGGGGCACCTCTGCAAGACAAACCACTTGTTGCCTGCACTGAAGTCCTTACTCTGACTCATTTTTGCTTTCAAAAAGCCCATGACAGTCCACTACCAGCTCGGATCACAGGATAACTTTATTCTGTGACAAAACCTTCATATTTTCTCACAAGTTAATACTTTGGTACAACAGTTCTCCTGTGTACAAAACAACCGTTTTACAGTCAGTTGTCGAATATAAATGGCCAGTTCAAGTCACCAGTGATAGTTATCTAATGCATGCAGACATATAACAAATGTATATCCATTTGTGCACAGGGATGTGTATATGGATATATGTAATATGTACATGTATGTATAAGTACACACAGGTGCAGAACCACAGACATTTAAAATCAAACATTACAATCATTATAGCTACCTGTGCCCTGAAATCCTATTTGCCCCTCTACGTTTGACTCAGTATTCTCTTTTAAGTAAAAAGACATATGTTAACCTTTATAAAACCCATGGTATCCAGGTAGCTGGAGCAGCTGCTGATAAAAGCGAAGCTCTGGATTACAGTGTACTGTCTCAGACATTGTAAATCAGACCCTATGAACCTCAGGGAAGTTAATGAACCAGGTCATATGTGTCTTAAATGGAAATTACTTTGCTTAGAGCTACCAGCAGCATCTACCTCTATCTACATCAGCGAAAGTGCTCGCCCTTGTGCCAGCCTGAGCAGCTGCAAAGGCACATCTGTAATTCCTCCTTTCCCATGCCACACCCACTCCCCACCAGTCACAAAGAACATCCCCAAGGCCACTTCTCCTGCTCTAGTATGATTCCCATGACCTTCAGCAGCTTCTGTTGACCCCCACATCAGCATCTGGCCGGACACCCAGACCCATCGGTCACCACCACTGAGCCACAGGGAGGGCTGGCCTGAGCACACTTTATCTGCAGCTTGGCTTGGCAGCCACAGGTGGGAAGCAGGGGCATCAGAGCTCAGGAGCCTCTGCTGTAACCTGTGCAGTGCCAGCCTGCAGCAGAGGCTGACAGCTACCTGGCTGGGTCTGCCAGAGAACTGCAGGAGGAGGAGCACAAAAATGTACAGGCAAGGATTTAAGAAATGCAGATGTTTGCACCTGGCTTGCAACACCTCCTTTGGTTAAAATATTTCTTTGAGAATTCTTTTAATAAAGAAGTTACTTAGTTTTACACAAAGTACCACTAGTATTTTTGTCCTTTATATGGTAATTTAACCATAGAGAACAAATCAGAGCAGATATCTCATCAAGGGAGCAAGCAGGCTCCTATGAAAGCAGTAGGTGAGAGCAGACAGAAGAGCTGTGCTTGTCCTCCGAACTCCTTCTCAGTATGGTCTCTGTTCCGTGGAGACAATTTATCTCTTTTAGCTATTATTTGAAGAATGTCATGATACTAAAGTATCTATCTAGGTATCTAAATGTAGGCTGTGTTAATATCGCTCTGCTCCTTTTTTCTACTCACACCCAAGAAGCAGAGGCTGAAATATTATGATACTTTGTAAACAGATCTCATCACTGTGTAATCACAGAATGAATGGGAGATGACAGATGGTTTTTAATTAGTGACGGTACTGTCTCTGGGGCATTTGGTTACAGGTGACATGAGACCCCACTGGAAGAAAGAATTCCAGCCCCCAAACAACGCAGCCCAATGGTGGGAACAGATAAACTGTTCAGGGAAATAACCAATATGAAGACAGGCACTAGTGTAAAATAGGTGTATACACTTAAACTGAAGACAAAATAGATCATGAATAGAAAAAAGAAAAAAAAAATATAGGTCACAGACAGTACAAAGGAAGTTGCTTTACATCCCAATGCTGCAGTCCTAAGAAAAAGCAGCAGCAATTAATGAAGAAAATTAAGAAAAAGAGTATCTGTAACCTGATTCGAGCAGATCCAGCAATGCAGAACTCGCCTGCAGCTAAGCAACAACCAGATTTGCAACTGTACTTCGGGATCAACAACTAATTTTTTTCTAGCTACACCACTGTACCAGCTCCCATGTAATCTCAGCAATTCTGACACACAACATTAGTGACCTAAATGATAACACGCAATAAAGTATTCTAAAACAAAAGGGCAAATGAGAACAAAGGACTGAAAAAAATATTACCATAAACAACAACTAACACAAAGTACTCTCCTATGTTGTTATAGCTCTGGGTGCTGTTCAGCACCATGATGTTCTCACAACTGAGAAAAAACAGAAAGAGTCTCCATGATGGAACAAGCTCACATAATATAAGGACACGCATCACAGTGATGGGCAGTTCTGGCCTGTCAAAAATGCTGCTGTGCTGCAGCTTCAGCAGACATACCTCAACTAGCTTTGCAGCTGCCTGCTAACAGCATGGGGTCATCCCGAGGCTCTGAAACCTGCCTGAGAGTGAATAAATACTCAAATAACTAGTCTTGGCACACTGCACTGGATAATTGCATCTGACAATCTTTTTTTCATGCCCTCATCCTGCTACATCTTTCAAGCTGTGGTCCCAACCCATGCATGAAGACACTTAGGACATTGCATTATTACTCACAGTCACAAGCCATCACCACTACTACAGCACACACCAAAAAAAGCAAAACTCCACAGCTTATATTCTTGCCTACCAGCAAAGCGATGTCTGGTATCAAAAGTTCAGTGGTTCACCACCTTAACATAAAAAGTATTTAAATGTCATTTTAAGCTATGACTACAGACATTTCAAATTTTTACAAACTCCTAAAAGGATGCTTGGCAGTGGAGCATTAGATGGAGCGCAAACAAAGAAGAGCTGAGAGGAACTGAGATTTCCTATTACGAACACAATTACTGACTTCTGAAAGGCCACAATCTGATTTTGACAGTCATTTAAGAAGTTTCAGGAGCAAAGGATGTTGAGAACAATCTGTAACAGAGAACAAAAAGCTGTCCCTTAGTCCCAGAGAAACAGAACTTGGATCATTAACTGGCACTTTCAGCACCCAATGTACTAGAAATAACTGAAAAAAATAATTTTCTAAAATGGTGAAAATATTCTATAGATCTCAGCAGAAAACTGTCTCAGAATAAGGAGCTCTAAAGCCATGGGAGGAAAAAAAAGGTATTATTTAAAAATCTGAAGAGACTGAAGGGAAGAAAGAAGCTACTTTTTTCAGAAGAGAAAAAAGGCTTACAGACCACCTGACTAATTGTATTTCAGTCAAACACTAGGTTCACAACATATGAAGTGCTTGAGGCAAAAGAAATCAATGGCATATTTGAATTGATTTTACCAGCATTGGAGGGGACCAAAAATCATTCCTGAAGCCCCCTTTCTTATGCACAAACTTTAACTCAATTAGTACTGAACTTAAAGGTCTCATTAAAACTTGTACTTCAGTTTCCCTTTGATCTCTTCCCTCTGACTTGGTACAATATTTTAAGGGATAATTAACTGAATACTTGTAGGGAATGGACAATAAAATCCCCTCTACTTACTATAATTTATCTTGACTCTTCATCCTTCAAAACTAAGAAGCTTATCTGCCTGTAGAAATGACAACTTTTTTTAACCTATTAACATTAAACACAGTATCATTATTTTCTGGCTTCTGAGTGCTTACGATTCATGTTTTTGTGGAAATAGGAAATTCAGTAGAATATCAGTACAAGCCTTCAGATCTGGGTAATGTTACCATGCCCTATTCAGCGACAACACAGGTCCTGTCTCTTTATCCTAGATGCAGCCACATCCTATGGTCTATGAGGAGGATACAGAGGAAATCCTCGATGCCTTAAAATGTTTTTGTTTTTTGTTTGTTTTTTAATATAAAAACCCCAAGCAAACAATAGCAAAAACCCAAACAACAACAAACACCAAAAAAACAAAACAAAAAACCCCCAGAACAAAACAAAAAACTCAACCTTTCTGTATTTTTATTCCTAAACTGTTTTAATAAAGAACATTTCATCTCAGTTTGGGCTTAACAGCTTCATTTGAAGATCTGTTTCCCTCAGGAGTAAATATTGGCCTGCAGGCAGCCTCATCACTTGCCTCATAATTTTCTGTCCCTGGACGACTCTGAATATTTGCCTGTGGCCCCACCTTCCTTACAGTAAGTCACATGCCAAAGTGAGTCAGCAAAATATGCTTAACTGTATTCCAGAGAATCAATGCTTGTATTACATAAATGAATAAAAGTGGCCAGAATGTGTATTTCCTTACAAGCTTTTTTGTTTTTATTCTCCCTGTTTGGGAAAATCCAGAGATGCATATTACATTCCGGCTTCATGGCACAAAAACACTTAGACTCTGTAAGAACCCAAATTTAAAAATCTTAAAATCATCCTAACAGTTTGCTACTGTGTGCTTTATCACTACATTTTTCTCTTCAGTTTAAGGTGTTTTCCCTGAGCTGTAAGGATGGAAAATGGATGTCATTAAAATGTTTTCATTAAGTGAGTGACAGAGTTCAATAGCTGTTTTTTCTCACCCCCCCCCTTAATTCACCATCATCTTTCCTCCACCACTGCATTATTCATCCTCTTCTAAATTCCTATGACAAATATAATTGTAATAGTTTTATTTAGGATCAACACTTCCACTCACAATGTGAAAAGGCAAAAAGTTAAAGCAGCTGTGTCACTTGGCTCTGCCTGGAAGTTGGTCAGGGCAAAGGCGAGGCAGCTGTGGGGAACAGGCAGCAAAACCTGCTGCCTGCAGGAAACAGGTCTGGGCACTGACAGGAGCCAGGCAGCCCCACCAGCAGCTACTGCTTCATTAATTTTACTGTGTTTCAGGGAGGTGAAGGACTGAAACATCAATAGAGGAAAAAAAACACACCCTGTCATATTTTAGATCTAAGGCATTAGGTTTAATTTAAACATATTTTAAAACATTTATTTCAAACATAAGCTCCAATTGTACATAGTATTTAATTTAATAGTATTAATTTAAATATTATGCTAGACTAAATATTGCACTATTATAGCCTCTATGTAAAATGATTTCCATACATTAAAACCTGGAATGACTTTCAGCATTTGACTAGAAAACCAAAAATGCTAATGTAATTACCTTATTCCATTTTAAAGCACAAATGATTTAAACAACTAATTTTGTGTTTTCTCTTTTCTGTGACTGGAATAACCCATTGTTATAGCAGGTTGATTTTGGCAGTGCCTTTACTACTTTGACTATTCACAAGTTGTCTTACAGTTTCAGACGGTGTCAGACCTAGAGACTACATCCTATGCCAGCTGGAGTGGGAACATTGGTTTGATGTATAGAAATACAGCTTTTAAAAGTCAGGGTCTGCTAGCAGTTTCTCTACAAACTACAATGGCAGCTGTGCTAGAGGTCATGAATATTACATAAGGGCTGTCCATGCATTCAAGCCAGCATCAGTAAGCCAAATTCCCATAGCAACACTCACACAGATTTACTCATCGCTAAGAGATGCATCAGTTCAGCAGTAAGCGCTGCACTGCTACCCCGATTAATCCGCAAGATACTATTATTACCTCAACTCTTCTTTTAAAGATTGTGCATTTACTGATAAAATTCCAAACTTCACCTGAATTTCAGGGCAGCTTTTATCACCTTTCTCCGAGCAAAGAAATCTCAAACCAGCAAAAATTTGCCCTGATAAAACTGAAACACCTGATACAATCAGCAACGTTTCTGAGATACAAGGCTGAAGGGAAAAAGCAGACTGCTTCTGTTGAGTTTCTGCTATACTGATCCCAGGACAGCAAGACCCAACTTCAAAGAGATGTTCAGCATCTCTTACAGTTGGCACATTCCAGTAGCTCATTAAAAAGCTGCTTTAGGAGCTCTTATTAAATATCAGTTAACAACTACGTTTTTGAAAAAAAAAAAATTTTGGCTTCCCTATTCAGGTTTGCTGGCCCAATGAAGATGTCTGCTTGTACATTATAGTCCTGCATTATTTACGGAGCTGGTCCTTGCCATACAATCAGCTGCATGGCTCAGTGATCTGGACTCACGGATTTCTGAAGAACCCTTGTAAAACAGGTGGCCTAAATGGGCAGAGGGAAAGCTAGCAGTGAAAAATTTAAGGAAATGGGAGATGGAAGGGAGATAGAGAAATAAAAAACAAGGCAAAATGGAGGAGGGGAGTTAGAGAGAAAGAAAGAATGCAGATCAGGTAGATTTGAGGAGGGATCTCAACAGTGTATTTAAATATAAGATATTAGAAAGAAAAACAGATTTTGGAAAACAGTAATACACTGAAATCTGACAGGTAGCTTACAAAAAATCTAAAACTGGAATGACGTGATAAATGAATGATAACAATTAAGATGAGTACAATTTTCACAGGTGCAGTAGTATTTAAAGATACAGCATGGATGAAAGAAAAAAAAGTCTGTTCTCTTCCACTGCTAAAACCTTCACAGTCCTAAATGCATCTCATGGAAAATACAGAAACACACATCAAAAACCTAAAGCTTATTTAGTGTTTTCTTACTGAATTGTCACTACTTGCCAGGAGTATGGAAGTAGGAGAAACCTTAAGACCTACAGCATATTACTCATGGGGTCATTTAACACACTAAGTGCAAAGAAAGTCAATGAAGTCTTCAGGAAAAAAACACCCTTGTAATAGATTCTCCCAATTTACATAGGATTTGTAGGGACTGATCCTTCATTAAAGGGAGATGAATACAATGTTTGAGGGCTGATTTTTGGAACTGCAAGCTTTGAGTGCCATAGCAATCCATAGGCAAACTTTCACAAACCTCTTCAGTAAAAACCCATAGCTTTGACCCTATACACTGCAATAAATGCATTTATTTAATAAAAGAATAAATGCACACATTTAAATAAGAATGTTCTGAAATACACAAGTTAATCAAATGCCTTTTATGGAAAACTCAAGTGATTTTTCATGGAACATGTATTTTCACCTGCTGTCTGGAGTATGTTTATAAGAGGTCTAATCTATATGTTAACGTATTAGAAACATTTTATCAGTAATGGATGAGACGACAGTCAAAGAATCATAGCATGGTCTGAGCTGGAAGGGACCTTAAAGATCCTCTAATTTCAACCCCCACTGTAAAGCCGAGCATTTTATGAGTTTGTGACTGGAAGTAACACCTTACCTTTGCTTTTTCAAGCTGTGCCTGGGCCTGTCGCTCTGCCTCTCTCCGCACTGCTTCCCTATCCTCTTCCAGAGATACATCTGAATCAGATGGACGGCTGGTGTAGGAGTCCGCCGAACCCTGCACAAGAAAGAGAAAAAAAAATGTTCCAAGTTCCTTTGATGTTTAAAAAACAACAACAACAACAAAGTAGAAGTGGCTATACACTTTTCCTTTTTTCTTACTTCTGTATCCCTGAAAACAGAGTAACTGTCCAAAGGGAAAGTCACTTAGAAGAAATTATGCCTATGATTAATATTTTCTTCTGGAAACTTTCCAGAAGTGCAGGTGTCTTCCCCAGTGTTTTGTTTCCTGCACTATCCTTGCACTCTTATTTGTATGCTTTTCAGCAAGCAGAGCCAGTTGCTCTGTAGAGTTACAGCACTGGTGCAGTGCAGGGCTGAAGGACACACAGCAGCTTCAAGGATGGCTCCATAAAAGCGAAAACTCTAAACAGAGACAGAAATAGCAAGCTAACAGACTTTTTATAATCAAAATGCAAATTCAGTATCAATAATTACCATTACACAATATCACCGCTAAGAGATTTAACCTTTGCTATGTATTTTTATTCTAGGGCATCCTCTTTACCTGACACACTTTCCCCATCAGAACTGCAAATGGCTCATATCCATCTCTGCCCCTCAGCAAAACATGCAAATGACCACAAATCAACTTCCAACTAATAAAATCCGTCTGGACTCAACACATGTCCCCGTATCGCCACAATGGAAGCAGCCACAATGCCAGAATAGCTCTATAAATAATGACAGCTCTGCTTTCCCTCTGCATCTCCCTGCATACAAAATAGAGTTCTGCTAATTCAATCAGAATGAAAACAACTGTCCTCTCCTCACCGCCTTTTTTCTCTTCGTCTCTGCAATACATACAGTATAAGGTGATAAGGAAAATGCAGGGCTTACACAGATATCAGAATTCTTCAGACGTCCTCCTTTGGCTCTTTTCAGAAGCCTGATCCAGGTGGCCTTCATTAGCCAGACAGCTCAGTTACTGTCCGCAGCTGCAGCGCCCGGCACTGATCTCATAAAACATGTGCACACTGAGCACTGCAGAATCACAGCTCCTTTCCTATCCATGCTCTGCTGTGAGAGCCTTCCTTCTCTTCCCTCTGCCTTTCAAGCTTCCAGCCTCACTGTTTCCAAGTATTCTACTGCAATTAAATTCTCAAATTTTTCATGCCAGGAAAAAAAAAAAAAATAAAAAAATTCATTCCCAAAAAATCCACACCACCTCCAAAAATCTCAACTTGAATAATAAAAACATAAAATAAAACCGGCTTCAGGTAAATGTTGTGAGAGATGCTTCAGCTGATCAGAAACTGAGATCGATGACAGAAAAATACCTAGGGCTTTTTCCTTTCTGTTTTGGGGGGCGGATTTGGCTGTTAAAAATAGTGCTTGTAAGAGAACCTTTTAAAATCCTGTGCAAAATGTATTCAGTGACATTTGCAAGTGCAAAGTTCACTTCATCTCTTCCTAGATTGGCTGGGGGTGGGGTAACAGGCTGTTCATAGCACTGGGCATGCTCCATATGTGCAGCCTTTTACGCAGATGCTCACATCACACCGGGCTGTTAGCCTATGCCAAATTGCCATTTTACATCTCAAGGGTAAACAGCTGGAAAACGCGAGGTCCCTGTGAAACTGGAAGAGCTGGTACAGCGTCTCGTTCCCGTCATGTGTGTCTGCTGCCAGCCACGTTTCCCTCGGACGCTTGGTTCTGTCACGCAACGCTGCCCTCCGCTGAGCAAAGCGCTGAGCTCCACTCACAGCTCCCTTACAAAAGCCAAAATTATGCCTGTTGAGTGGGAATTTAACCCCCGGTTACCGCTTATATTTTTTTCTGACATTAGCAGAGGAAAGAAGCAAAGAATAACTGCAACACACAACACGTAAATATTAGCTCTTAATATGGCCAAAGCCAAATAAAACATTAAATTTCCCTATTCTGCTTTTCAGAGTTACCCTCTATCCTTTAATAAACTGACATGGGAGTAACATGGTAAGGCATTTGTGGTGCTGTACTGATGGACATGCAACATTCTAACAGAAAAAGACCACTGTAGCTGCCTGCAGTGCCTGCCCTCAATACAAATCCACAGTCACAAGATAAATAGCAAATAGCGACTACAGATGAGAACAGTGGTCATACATATGTTGTAGCACGACTCAGGAAGGATTGAATCCTGCCATGGTTTGTGTGTGTATAACAATGAAATTACGCATCACAAGTGATGCAGCAGCCTACATTTCACCAATATTAAACAACAGTTGTCACTAAACCTGTGGTTTATAATAAAGCTAAACTTTCCAAATGTTTTCTTGTTTGTTTTTTTCTTTCCTGAAGCCTGTAATTGTTACAGCATAGAGTTTAATAAGCTGTCTTTGAACTGACTAAAAAAAAAAAATTTTGCTTTTCAGGAGTGCAGATACATCTGCTATGTTACAGTGACCGCTCAAAACTAAAATGCCTCCTGAGCTAAAGCAAAAGAAGCAGAAAATAAAAGAAAATACACTCAAACCTTCTTGATTTTTTTAAAGTATCTTGTCCATCAAGAAAATTAAGGGGCCCTGTAACATCCCTGTAAGATCCCCAAATCCTGTCAAATTTTGCTATTCTTTAAAATTTCCCTTTGCCACAACTTCTGACACACCTGCCAATGGAAATAGTGGGAAAAGATGAGCAGCAGCAGAAGCTTAATGTAGAGTTTAAATCCTGTTATGGTTGACACAACAGTGGCCTATGGACAAGAACATTCATGTTATCACAGCATTTATGAAAGCTGAGACTGTAATGAGCTCCCCCACAGAGTCCCAGCCCACAGGACACTGCTGTCCCTCAGCACACTCTGCTGTCCCTCAGCACTCCCTCTTTGGAAAAGGCACATCCACGCCCTTCCCCACCAGCGCTGCAGTTCCTTGGTGCCACTCTGCTGCCTGAGGTATGGTGTCATAAACCAACCCCGATGCAACACTACCTTAAGTAAGACAAAAATAAACAAAGCAGCCATTAAGCCTGATATGGCAATCACACGATGGCCAGCGTGGGTGTTACCTTTCCACAGCACTTCCATGGTGAGTACATCCTATTTGACACTGACCAAGTGGCATAGCATCAGTTTTACTATCCCTCCTTCTGCTGTCCACAAGGGATGCTGTCTAAATGGTTAGCACCCTATAAAAAAATTCATGCAGCACAGTAACATAATTCTTATCTCCCCTAAGGGGGCAAAATTCCTTTTGGGTCAGGCCACAATCGCTAAAATTGGAATTTCAGCTTCCAGGCCACAGAGATCATTTACAGTGCTGGTCATGTCTTGTGTTGGCCGCAGTCCCAACACACATCCAAAAAATCATAATGACTCAATTTATTTTAATTATATTGACAAATCACATAAATCAAACTCAACATTAGATTTATTTTCCCAGTGGGATGGACATGGTCATGCAAATTTTCTGTGGAAAGGAGAAGTTGGAAGCGTCTTTTCTTCTTAAATATGGAAAAAAATCGAAGTCTTATAGCAGAGTAATCCAGGAAAATGGGTAGCATACAATTACATTTAATTCATTGTATAAACTTCCGAGTATTTTTATTTAAGCTAAGAATGCATTCAATTACTTTAAGATGAAAAAAATTCAAACTTAGATAAAAACTGTGATGAAACTGTAATAGAAATATCTTACTATTTAAGAAAAATAATGACAAGTGGATGTGCATTGTCTATTCATGAAAACCAAGGAAACTACATTTCCTCCCTGGGTTACTCGAGTTTTTGGGGTTGCTCTGGAGAACAGTATGAATCTTTTCCCAAGAGCGTCAGAAATTCAGCCTTTGTGAAATTCTGCAGGTCTCCATCTTCTTCCACTGCAATATGGAAGAGCTGAAGTAATATATGTATGTAATATATTCTACTGTAGCCCCCACTTCATCATCTTTCATGTCAAACTGTCTAAGAAAAGTTAGATAAGTCATGTTAATAATTACTCCATCTATTTATTCTTCTTCTTCTTTTCTTTCTTACTTGGCAGGTTTACAAACCCATTTTGTTCAAAAAATAATTTCCTGTTTTAATAACATGCTTGACAAATATTTACCAACTATCTTACCACTTATTATATCAGACTAGTTTCTATGAGCCATTCTCCTAACGTGAACCCATGTTTTTCCCGTTGAGAGTGGTCATATGGGATCATATTTAATCTCCTTTTCCTTCAAGATCATAAATGTCTTATATTTTTTAGTATTGTAGATATAGTCATCTTCAAAAGACTTGGTTCTTCAAGTAAGAGGGGGTTTTTATCATTTCTTCTTACTTGCAGGTAGAAACTCTTTAAGTAAATTAGTGCCTCTAGATCTCTTAATTTTCTTGTTAGTTTTCTGTACCCATACTTAACTTTCATCGGTACAGTTGGAGCTTAAGTACAGATTTTGACTGCGGTGTTGCATTAGTAGCGTAAAATCTGTTGATGTATTTGTTCTGGTACAATAATAAATTCTCACTGGGTTAATACAGCTACCATTCCCCTTGCCAATTCAGTCAAAGCCTTTAGATTGTGTCTTTCTCATAAAAAATAAAAGCAATCCTCTGAGTACCATGAGTCTTTAACAGACTTTAATCCACTTATGAATTAGATATCACTAGAACAGATGATTTTCCAAATTGCTAAGAATTCTCAAATAATTCTCTTTTTAGAAGGATCAAACAAGTTCCTTCAAGTCAAGACTTTTTACATTATTATTTATTAAATGAAGGCATGAAGCAGTAAACAAACACTCAGCAAGATTTTACTAGGAATAAAGAAATACATATGACTGCACATATATATGAAACTCTTCATTTATAATACTGGGGCCTTCTCCGAGCTATATTTTTCATCTTTTCATTCATTTAATACCGATGAGAATTTTAAATCCAAAAGGAGAAATATATTTATGTCTAATTAGATTTATACTTTGAATATGGAAAGCTCAGGCCTCACTGTGCCAATAAGAGGAACAATTCATTTCAATATTCAGAATGCATACAGAGATATTGTTAACAGCTTATCTTCTTATCCTGTTGCAGTAGTAAGAATTACATCACATGTCCTGCTAGGACATGATTTGAGATGGTATATTATGTCCTTGTGCTATGCAACTACTTCTGGTGTGCTTTGAACTATGGTAAAAAAAATATTTCCATAAAATGCTTACTTCACTTGAAATCTTTTAAAATTGATTCAGAACAAAGGTGAAATGTGAAATGCCACAGTTTAGCACAAAGTGCAACTGCTGACACTGGCAAATTATAAAATGCCAAGAGGGAATACAGATTGTCCTGTTTCAACATAAACTGATCAACCTGAAAAGTGTGAGCCATGCAGTCAGATATCAAAAGCACTCCCAAAAATGCACCATCAGTAAGGACCTCAGTTTGGCAGAGTGGCACAGGTGATGAATATGAAAATTTCTTGTCCATGAAGTTTTCTTCAGGTGTCTAAACAATGTCATTGTTTTGAATTATGTCAAGGAAAACACAAAACACTGCTCCAAGAATGCTGTGCAATGTTATATTATTTAAATATAGTCAATTCTTAATTATTTAAGGGTAGAAGTTAATTATTTGAGGGTAGATTTTTTAATAGAAAGACCAAATTTAATACAATTAATTGTCTGCAATGTATATTTGAAGTGTATGACAAACTGAAGAAATACCATTTAGCAAAGGAAAAAAGGAAAGAGACCATGTTTTCATTCCGGGGATATCAAGCAGGAATTGATAACTCCTTGTGTAAGGGCCATGGACACTTCACAACCTGGCAACTACTAAGTCTACACCTGATATCCAATCCCCACTCCCCTCCCTCCTTGGCATGGGCCCTGCAGTGCTTGGCCATTTGCCCCCCCCCCATTTATATGTAAATAAACAACTACTATGCAAGGAGTGCTACCAGCTCCTACAGAAGGCATTGAAATATTCTGCTAATTTTGCATTTAAAAAATAAACCAAATGTAGATTAGATTTTTTTATGTTGTTGTTTAGAGCTAATGGGACACTGCTATGGCATCTACAGCCATGGCAGATGTTCAAATAGCAGGACTGAAATTTTAGAACAGCCGGGAGCTTTAGGATGGCAATGTGATTAACAAAGGAGATTATATAGGAAACCAGTCTTCTCTTTACCCTTAACATGACTTTGTCAAGCTTGATCGCAGCACCCAGCTCGACAGTAACAGGTGCTAATCCAACTGAGCTGGATGAAAGCGCAGGTTTTTTTTTTAAATAGCCCGTTTATTTGCAGAAGACTAGATTTTGGCATTCATGAACCAGGTAAATAGTTGTACCAGTTACTGTATCAGGAAGAAACTAAACAACAAAAACCCAAATAAGCCCCCACATCAAGCAAACCCACATATTTGCACTCATATTTCATTATATTGGCCTAAATGTTTGCTCTTCTATTGTTTCACTATGAAAAGGTAGCATGAGTAGGTTTTTTGGAGGACTGATGGTCTTTTCATGGACATTTTCTGAAGAAGTTTTTCTTCTTGAGAAAAACTTTGGCAATATGCAAAAAGGCAGCTGCAGAGCTCAGCTTGGTTAGCAAACAGAGGAAGCCCTCATACTCACAGCTAAACTTTCCCCAAATCTGTTTGCTGATCTGGTGTGTTAGTTTATTTTTTAAAAAAAAAAAATCTAAGATGGAAAACTCCTTGAATCCCTATTGTACTATGCACTGTGCAGTCACAAAGTGAATGACAAACCCTGCTTAAACGAGCTTGCAATCTGAGAGAATATGAGCAAAAAAAAAGAAGAAAAAAAAAAAAAGGAGTAAGAAAGGGATCAAGGTAGCAATGTAATAGAAAATAAAGCACTTTTAAATATTCGATACCAGCATTATGACTCATCCCTTGCATAACCATAGTGGGTTGTACTTGAAGTAAGTTTCCTATATGTATTATGGCAGAGATTAGTTCTGTGAAAGCCTCTGAAGGAGGATAATCTGGTAGCTCTGTATATTCTGACAGAGAGATTCTCACATTTATGAAATAAGAGAAAGTGCTTTTGAGGAAGAGGTCAATGACAGGAATAGAAGAAGGACCCCAAGTTTATAAAAAATGCTTTAGCACCAATATAATCACATAATTGAGAACTTTAAAAACAAAACAAAAAAATCTCCAAAACTAAAGAAAAAAGAAAGAGGGATTTGATGTTTTGAGACAAATAATTGGATCTAGAGGATGGCATTAAACTATTAATATTTTGAGCTATAAAGACAAGTCAGAGCAATGACAAAGCTAAGATGTTGCTAGTGGAACAACTAAGAGACAGGTGTCAAAGGAAGAAAAATACACAAAGGAAATGATTGCAAGCAGCATGAACCTGAATCATCTCACTTCTGTCTCAGACTATCAGCACACACATGGATATTAACACTATTTGGTTGACTCATGGTAACTTTTGAAAGCTCTGGTAACTTGATTATATGTTTAAGTCCTTAGGTAAAGGTAAACCAGGCATATTAGTACCAATAAGCTGACCTGTGGTGCTGTTTACTGTGGCAGAAGGGGGTTAAAAATTAAAGGGTTTCAGGAAAAATGAAAATATAATTTTTGAGTGTATTAATTAATAAGCAGCAAATATCACAAAGGAAGGATTTTAATTGCAGAAAGACAACTCGGAAAAAAAGAATTTAGAATTCTAATGCTATGTGTTGATACAAGAGCACAAAGAGAAAGACAAAGATTGGGTCAGCCACAAAATTAAAAGGGAACAGTTAAAATGAGGAAAAATGGAAAACACATCTGGGATGTCAACAATGAAACAGAAAGATAACTAGAAAAAGAACGAATTTGCAGGAAAGCATGGCAACCATCATCTTAATTTGTCTCAGCTCAGTTAAAAGTGCCAATTTAGATTCTGTGTTCCAGATCGTCAGTATATTTTTATCTGGGATTTTGGTTCAAGTCATTAAGATTTTCTGCATACTTAAAAATAGCTTCCCTGAAAATTCAACATGAAATTCTGTTAGCAGTGGAGAATTCTGAAGGGAAAAAATATTTTCTTTGAATTTTATCAGATTATCTCAGTACATGCAATCTCTACCTGGTTTTTAAATGTCAGATTTTTAATCTACTCCAGAAAACAAATGGAAGGTTTGGGTGCTGGCTTGCTTGTTTTTTACTTTGGTAAAAATGTTGATGTTAAGCATATACAATGAAGTTTTCCTTATTTTACTCTTTCACAGAATCATAAAATATCCTGGGTTGGAAGAGACCCACAAGGACCATTGAGTCTAACTCCTGACCCTGCAGAGGACCACCCTAAGAATCACACCATGTGCCTGAAAGCATTGTCCAATGCTTCTTGAACTCTGCCAGGCTTTGTGCTGTGATCAGTTCTCTGCAGAGTCTGTTCCAGCACCCAGCTACTCTCTGGGGGAAGAACCTTTTCCTAATACCCAACCTAAACCTCCCCTGACACAACTTCAGGCCATTCCCTCATGTCCTGTCACTGGTCACCACACAGAAGAGATCAGTGCCTGCCCCTCCTCTTCCCCTCACCAGGAAGTTGTAACTGCAATGAGATCTCCCCTCAGTCTCCTCCAGGCTGAACACCCCAAGTGCCCCCAGCCACTCCTCATACGGCTGAAAGCTCAAGCTCATTAAACAGAGGGTCGTTTGTGACTCAGTCAAGGTATATCTTGCAGATGTGACAACTCCTTAAGCATCTGCAGCCTTCCTCTCTTTGGTATTGCCAGAAACACCAAGTGAGCAGCTTTCACATTGCATGGTATCATTTACTTCAGGATATACACACTTCAAAAAATACCATATCCTCATCAATAGGCTAAATGTAAGCCCAGTTTCCAAGTGTCAGAAGTCACATGAGTCCTTGTGGTCTCAGGTGTTAGTCCTCTGCTTCAGCCTTCATCCTTGTGCACTGCTAGAAAAATATCAGGACTGTTTCTTTATACCCATTACTTATCCACCAGGTCTAGCATAAACCAAAGCAAACTACTTATGATTTTACCAAGAGGATGAGGCTCCTTTCACTATTTACATATTACAATTATTCTCATCTGATTTCAAGAATACAACAGTCCATAATACTTTCACATCAATGGAAAAATCTCTGGAAAGGCCTTTTGTCCCTCTTGCCTATCACATACCAAAATAATCTTGGAAAATTCTCTCTCTCCAGCATATATCTTCATAGGTTTTGTTCTAAAATGAAAATATACCAGTTAATGTATAGACTGATTGATGCCAACTGTTCCATCCATTGGCTCCACTAACTGTCTTTTGAAAGAAGGAGAGCAAGACAGAGTTTGTGATTCTGACTCTGCTCACTTTTAGAGCACTCTCCACATCTCTGTATGTTGCCTCTGAAGCCTCTGTATGTTACTGTTGTGTTTTCCATCTGCAAGGGGAAAACGGGAATGTGAAGATTATATACAACACTCATTTACAAAAAAGAATTAGTAAAAGTTTGTATATTATAGTATATAATATACTATATATAGTATTTTCTTATAGCTAAAACAGATATTGTACTATGGATTTATATTGGCACTACTGAGATATGACTGCTTAAATAAAGATGGGAGAGTTAAAAGAGAAGTGTATGTTGTAGGTAACACGGAAACAAAAATGTGTCTACTGCAGAAGATGGTGATAATGATTAGATGCTAATCTGAAAGGAAGTAAAATATAAATGAATTGCAATAGAAAAAATAAAGGAAATCATAAAAGCAGCACATGTTGTGGTGAACTTTTCTAATTCAACGTTGGAATATTTTGTGTTTTCTGGAACATTTAAAGGTTAGGACAGTATAATAGCCACTTTCCAGGATAACAACTGAACCCAGGTTTCTAAAATTATTGCAACCCAGAAGACCAAACATATTCTGTTTTTCAGACATAAAGAAACATCAGGAACAGACTTCTTTCTGATTCAGAATAGACTTTGCTTGGGTCAGGAGAGCACATTATATCATATCCCTCACTAAGCCATTTCCTCCACTAGAAGATGCACCAAATTTTTGACCACAGGTTGCTCTTTCATCTGTTGTTGCTATACTGAATACTGACAGAAAATACACGCTTGACTGCCCTCCCACCACATACCTCTGAGGAGCCTGGCTCTGTGCTTTTGATAACCTCCTTGCATACGATGAAGAATCTTGCCTCCAGGCTGTGCAAGCCCCAGTCCCTCAGCCTACATCTGAAGGCCAAGTGATCCAGCCCCAACCATCCTTGGGGCCCTTCGCTGAACCCTCTCTGAGTTGTCCACATATTTCATCTGTTGGGCACCAAAACCGATCACAGTAAAGCAGGTATGTCCTAATGAGTGCTGTAATCCCCTCCCTGGATATAGTGCCTGTGCTCCTGTTCATACAGGACTCAAGAGTTCAGGATTTCAAAGGATCTGTGACCTTGGAAATGCAATAGAATTCTTTAAAAAAAATAGCAAACCTCCATTTATAGATTTCACATGAGCTATACAACAGTCAACGTGTTCAAAAATTTTAAGAGAAGAAGTACCTCACATTGCTGTAAAACAACATTATTAATATGCTACCAGGATCGATTAACTTTGTAAAATCTCTCTGATGAAGAGATTCCTTCCAACACTTCCCTAGCAAGTTCCTGCTTGCAAGACAGTCTTCAGCACCTGCAATGATGAGAGACACAAGAATGAAACTCCTGTTCTGCAAGCCTCAAAATGTGCTCTCACTAAAGAAATACAGACAATTCATTTTTTTCAGGAATTGCACTGGCTAAAGCCTGCTTTTTCCTCTCTACTCCATTGTTTGGTAAGGAAATCAATTATCTCCTTAAACTCATATGTTTACGCTAAATTAAAAGTCATATTTCCTCCAGTTTACAGAATCACAGAATCTGCTGAGTTGGAAGGGAGCCACCAGGATCATCAAGTCCAACTCCTGGCCCTGCAGAGGACCATCCGCAAGAATCACACCATGTGCCTGAGAGTATCATCCAAATGCTTCTTGAATTCTGTCAGGCTTGGTGCTGTGACCACTGTTCCAGTGCCCAGCCACCCTCTGGGGGAAGAACCTTTTCCTAATACCCAACCTAAACCTCCCCTGACACAACTTCAGGCCATTCCCTCACGTCCTGTCACTGGTCACAACAAAGAAGATATCAGTGCCTGCCCCTCCTCTTCCCCTCACCAGGAAGTTGTAACTGCAATGAGATCTCCCCTCAGTCTCCTCCAGGCTTGAACACACCGAGTGACCTCAGCCGCTCCTCATACGGCTTCTCCTCAAGGCCCTTCACCATCTTCGTTGCCCTCCTTTGGACACTCTCTAACAGGTTAATATCTTTCTTATATTGTGGTGCCCAAAACTGCCACAATATTCAAGGTGAGGCTGCACCAGTGCAGAGCAGAGCGGGACAATCCCCTCCCTCACCCAGCCGGTGATGCTTTGCCTGATGTCCCCAGGACACGGTTGGCCCTCCTGGCTGCCAGGGCACTGCTGACTCATATTCAACTTGCCATCGACCAGGACCCCCAGGTCCCTTTCCGTTCACTGCTTTCCAGCATCTCATTCCCCAGTCTGTACAAACATCAGGGGTTGCCCCAATCCCAGGTGCAGAATCTGGCACTTTCCCTTGCTGAACTTCATATGATTGGTGATTGCCCAGTCCTCTAATTTGTCAAGGTCTCTCTGCAGGGCCTCCCAGCCTTTGAGGGAGTCAACAGCTCCTCCCAGTTTTGTGTCATCTGCAAACTTGCTTAGTGTCCCTTCCAGTCCTGCATCCAAGTCATTTATGAAGACATTGAAGAGCACAGGGCCTAAGATGGAGCCCTGTGGAACCTCACTAGTGACAGGTCGTCAGTCTGGTATCACCCCGTTTGCTGTTACCTCTGTGCTCAACCTGTGAGCCAATTGCTCACCCAGCCCATGATGTGTTTATCCAGCTGTGTGCTTGTATTTGTGTGGAAGGATCCTGTGAGAGACAGTATTGAAAGCTTTACTGAAATTCAAAAAGATTACATCAACTGGCTTTCCTTGATCAGCTAGGTGGGTTACCTTGTCATAAAAGGATATCAGGTTTCATAAAAAGGACTCCGTTCCTGTTTGAGGTATTACCACCCAAACTTACTATCAGTACCACTGCTGCTATCACCACTGGATTCCTGCTGAGGGACAGGAACATTACAAAGATGTCACTGAGATTGCTGCTCTGCTGTCCTAATTAGTACGGCAACTCTTATTTGGATGAGAGTCCTGAAGTGAGTGAACAAGGAGCCAGCAGAAACTAGGTAGGTGAATGATGGGCATCAATCTGCATCACCTAGAGGAAGAGCACCACGACAAAGTAGCAAGGAAGGGTTTGAGAGAAGAAATCTCAGAGTAATAGAGGAGAAATACAGGAGAATATTTCAAGAATGTAAGAGATGGATGGTAGTCCAATGAGCATTTCTGAGCTTTTACTAGTTCTTGCCAATCTCGTGTTTAGCAGCAGAGAAGATCACAAAAGCAGAAAGGTATCTTTTCTAGGATGAAAAATATTGTACAAAAATACTGACAAACAAAAAAAAAATTACCTCAATGTTATTTGTGCTTATATGCCTGTCACTACAAGGAGAGTTAGTTTGGTTTTTTTTAATAATATACATTTTTGTAATATCTAACCACTTCCATCTCTGTACTGTATGTAGTTTTCCATTAGAGCCAGCCAATAAATACCGAGTGGTTCTAGGCTTCTGAATTGAAGCATATAAGCAGAAAGCAAATTCCACAACTGTTTTTTCTGCTTACAGCCATTCAACAGGCTCTCTGTGTTCACCCTGCTTAACATGAATTCAGTTCCCAAAGTACGCACAGGCAGACAAATACTACAAAATTCTAAAGAAACCCAAGATGCATCATCTTTTCTAGGTCACATCTATTGCCAGCTCAGTAGTCATGTAGATTGTATATGAGCTGCTATACCACAATTCAAATACATTTGTACTTACCTCCCTTCAAGGATTCTTCAGACAGAGTGTGGGCTTCCCTGACCAGGTTAAAGTCAGAAGTCAACACTAAATGCAACACTAGATTTGCACTGCTCTCCTTCCATCACTCCTTTCTAACAGTATTCTATCTATCATCAGCAGTAATTAATACAGTTAGCATCTTCCTTCCTGTTCAAAGTTTTTGAGTTTACAATGCATAAACCAAAAATTACGGCTTGTTGTTTCTTTCATCATGCAGAAGAAAAGGAAATGTTTGTTGCTGTAGTTGGCACAGTAACACAAATATGGTCTTTTATAACCTCTCGTGTTTTGTCAGTTGTCTGCAGGCATGGATCTTTTTAGGGTTTGAAAAGGCATTGACATTTTTTACTCCTGGTAATTTTCAAAATCATCATGGCCTATGATCTCCATAGCAGTTCCTTCTTGTTTCCTCTTTGATTAGGCTAAAATGGACCTTATTTAAATCAAGTAGCATTTCACTCACGTCATAAAATCTATCAGAGAAATCCAGGAACAACACTTTCAATTGTCACAAGGCAAGCTGATCCACAAAACATGTTGTGTAACTGGCAGGACTAATCTCTCCCACCACACTTACAGACACAGATGTCCAGGTTTATTTAAAATAGCCCTAAGCAAAACAGCACAAATTGCCATGCTTGGGGTTTTTTAAATACATGCATTTGACTGGGAGGCATTTGATTACAGAAATATCTGAAATTTTATTCCTGTTGCTGACAAGAAAACAACAGCTAGAGGAAACGTTATCAGTTGGATTGTATTTTCTCTCTCAGGACACCAAGGACAGTCCCATCTAGACCATTTTCCAGATGCTCTGGTCTGCAAATTCCACCAAACCTCTGGATCCAAACTGATCAGAACATTATTTTGTACTAACACAATATGGCTGAACAGAATTATTCATTTTTCCTTACAAATCTATGTTACTGGGAGAGGTGGGGGATAACATTCACGCATGCATAGGAAAACTCCTAGAAGGCAAACCAGCTTAAGTTATCAGGAAATAGGTGCCTGTGGGGATTATTTAAAAGAAGAAAAGCATTTTCTCACTGTTAAGTTCAAGTGAAATTTCATTCAGTAAAACCAAAATTTCACATATGGTACTAGAGCCTTCTACAATGAGCCTTATGATTTTACTTAAGCATGTCTGAAGGCCACCCATGTTCTTGCCAGGATGTCAGTATAATGAATAACAGAACTACAGCACACAATCTGAATAATTCCATTTAGAAGGTATTAAGGGAAACAGAATACAACTTTCTTTAAAGTATGGGGTAAACCACAATATGATACATTGACTATAATTGACTATATTTGAGCAACAATCTGAACCCCTGTCCTTCAGATCTTATTTTATAGATATATCCCTATATTTACATGGAATGCAGATGAAGGTAAAAGAATCACAGTGAATTACAGATTAGAGGCCTAAAATTTCAGAATTATATTGGGCGACCTTCAATAAAGGGAACTAAATCACGGACAACTGTTGGACAAGATGAAAACTTCTAAGAGTGAGTTTTGACTTATAAAAACCTGGGAATTTCTACTTTGGTGCCCTTAAGACTTCTCCATAGCTTGCATGCTCTGAACGGAATCACAGAAAAAAAGTGGTGAGAGGACATCTGGAGAAAAGGACATCCACTCCAACCTCCTGCTCAACAGCACCAGATTCAAAGCCCAATTATCTCACTCAGGGCTTTGTCTAGTTGAGTTTTGACAATCTCCATGGATTAAAATTTTTCAAGTTTACAAAGATTTTTAGCTGTTAATCTCCTACACCAGAAAAATAAAGAAATTCCAAGAGTAATTAACATCTAAAGATAAAAAACTCTGAAGTTATATGACATTTAGCCTCAAAAATTAGCCCCCTGAGCTGCCTCCACAAGTAGATAAATACAAACTTATGAATTTAAGCACAAAGTCAACTTCATTAAAGGCCATTTCTGCACATAAAATAAACCTTAATTACCTCGAATGAAGAAAAAATTAAGTTTATCATTTCCTTTCAGGCAAATAAACTTCATAAAAAGACATGTAGAGAACTTTTTTCCTATCATACTTAGTTGTTACTTAAGTGAATAGCTTTGAAATACAATTACGTTCTTATGATGCTCCAATAATAGTATGAATGCATCAGCCTTGCTGCTATAAACTGGCCTAGAATTCCTCTAATGGTCTACCTGTCCTTAGACTTCAGCACTCAACTGAGTAGGCAGCACTCTCATTTTGTATTTCTGAATCTACATTGCTTTGCTTGGACCAATAAAGAAATTTAAAGGATTTATGTTATATAAAGAATTTATTTCTAATAAGAAAATCTGTATAGATATTTAGAAAAAAAAAAAAACACAAAAAAGTCTTAAAAAAAAGGTAAACCAAAAAAAGTATTAAAACCAATTAACTCGATTTGACTTATTTGTAAGGTCTAACAGAACTCTAACTCTATTGCAAATCATAAAATTTGTTATGTAATTCAAGCATTTTAAATACCAAAATGTCCTATGCATTGCTAAATTAAAACTTATAGAATCACACTGTGTTGTAAACAACAATGTACAATGAAATATGCACAGAAGAACTTATCAGGGAATTTATTATTTCATTTCTCAGAAAAAAACTTTTTAAATGGCTGGTTCCTATAGTCCTGTAGTTACAGCAATGAAAACACCCAAGTTTTGCCAGATTTTTTCCCAGTAGAATCTTATCCATTAATCTGATCAGAGATGTATAAAATAATAATAATAAACTAGCTTGGCTGTCATTACCTGCATCTGTGTAAATAGAAGGCTTGCTGAAAAAAGAATTGATGATTCCTGTCAAAGATTAGTTACCTATGCAGCATTTTGTAACTCTTATTCATCAGGTGAAGTCATTATCTGGAAAGTAACATGTATTATAAGTAAACAAACAGCACTTCATTTAGTCAGTCCAGTTGCCCAGAGGTTGTTTATAATTTAGAGAAGACATGTCTTCATGAAGACAGATGCCCATGGCTTTGGTAAGGAGGTAGATGGATTCTTTTCCTGTGATAGACTTCCTGTGAGCCAACATTAAATAAAAATAAGTGATAGGTTTATTGTAATCAACTGTTTCTGAATTGTTCACCAGACTTGCTTATTATTATCAACTGGAAAACAAAAACATATTTCCGAACAGACATAAACACAAAACCTCAATTGCAAAAGAAGAGGAAAACAAAGGCGGAAAAAAAAAAAAAAAAAGGAATTGTGCCTGGAAAAGACTAACAAAGAAACTTCAGATCAGATAATCTGAAACAGGATTTTTGGCCCTTGATTTCCCTGTGTGGAAGGTTCCTATCAAAATGCTACTGGACTATATCCAGCCTGCATGCTAGGAATGCTTAATTGAGCTGTCCTAACTGCTATAGTTTTGAAAGGTCAAGAGAGCAACAAGCTATCTAGACTGCCAGACACCACCTCACACACCAGTGATGGGAGGGAAGCAGTTTTGCTACCCGGGATAGAGCATCCAAAACAGGCAGTCTGCCGCACCAGGCAGGCACGTATGGCAGACAGCATGAACATGCCTTCTTGACTTTAGTTCTCCATATGTGCTGCAGGGAAGTCACGATTTCAATTTTGCACATAAAACATCTTCTGCTAACCCTTCTGCCACCCCTTCTGCTACCTTACATCCATCCACAGGCTACACAACACAGACACCAAAATGCATGTCATAAATACTTAACTGAAAAACAAACTTTAACATAACTCTATTGTTAGAGGCACCACACTGGGGCCCCTGGAAGATCTCTATTTTTTTTTTTTTTTTTGTACCATATTCATGCACGGCATAAGCAAGTCCCATTCCTTAAACTGAAGACATTCAATCTACCTTCTTCTAAATAGTTCCAACTTTGGGCTCCACCCCAAGCGTTACAAATGGATCACTTAAACCAGACATGCCATTAGTATCTTTTACCCAGAAGACTTCTCCAGAGCTACATAAGTCTCCTGATATCTAATTAAATAAGTATGAATATATGAGGCATAACAGAGAGGAAGTTGTAAATAATTTCCAAAAGCCTGGAAACATACACAGACACAACACATGTACAGAGGAATCCAAGGATTAAGTATGTTGTAGCTATGTAAATCAGAGAAGCCCAGTCAACTGGCTTATTGTTAACTCTGTGCTGCCCTACCTAGATTACTGCCCCTACCAGTAACACTTGTTATGGCTACAAATTCCTCACTGAAAAACAGCCATATCTTTATCAAGACCTGTAGAGTACATTATAAATATGGAATAGAAAAACTCAAGTATTCCTGATCATTTTTTTTTTTCCTAAGTCTGTGCTGGTTCACCTCAGTGAGGCAAACTGTCTGACCTAACACAACAGGTCGATCAGTGCTTTGCCAGGAAGCAGGTCATTATCATGGTCATTTCCTTCAGATGCAAAAAAAACCTGAAACCAAGACCAATGAATGAATTTATGGATTTCAGCAGAACTTGGTGCTATCAACACACTCAGAAGTCAGATCTTGTGAGAGACTTCCTTCCCTCCTTCCCGCTGCTGTCTCAAATGGAAAAGTAGCTGAGAGGTTCAGGGCTACCTCAAGCAGTTTGGTAGAGGACATGCAGAGACAGGTCTCTCCACTCATCTGCACCCTTTGGGTTTTTTTCTACCTGTAATTACTACAAGCTGAAAGATGGAGGTGGAAGCAAAGAAAGGAGCTCCAATAAAAACACACAAACAAAACACTCAGCACTGGTGAGGCCACACCTGGAATGATGTGTCCAGTTACTGGCTCCTCAGGAAAAGGAAGACATAGACATTCTGGAGAGAGTCCAATGAGAGGCCATGAAGATGATGAAAGGACTGGAGCATGTCTTACATAAGGAAAGGCTGAGAGAGATGAAACTGTTCAGCCTGTAGAAGAAAAGGCTCAGGGGGGATCTTTTGGTTGTATAAGAATACCTGAAAGGAGGGTACAAAGAGGGTGGAGCCAGGCTCTTCTCAGTGGTGCCCAGTCACAAGACCAGAGGCAGAGGGCACAAACTGAAACACAGCAGGTTCCCTCAGAACATCAGGAACTTTTTCACCATGAGGGTGACAGAGCACTGCCATATGCTGTCCAGAGAGGTTGTGAAGTCTCTATCCTTGAAGATTCTCAAAAACTGCCTGTGCCACTGGCTGTAGGTAGCTCTGCCTGAAGGAGGGTTGGATCAGATGACCTCTAGAAGTGTCTTCCACTCTCAACCATTCTGTGATCTTGTGAAAAGTGTTCACCAGGCTGCTCACCAACACCATCTGTATATGCAATTTATAAGTACTCTGATTTTGTTATTTTGTCTTCATGTTTGTCAGGTGAACTGCACTGGTCCTCCCAATCCAGGCCAATTTTCGCACTTCACATCTCTTAGCCTCTTCTCTGTAAAGAGAAGTAAACTTCTCTCTTGCTACTTCATCACATGGAGCTGGTCAATGTAGTTGGTTTCTAAATGCCAAAAATCATTTGGCCTTTGTTCACTTCAGAGGGCTCCCTCCCATGCTTGTCTTAGGTCCAAAGCTGCTTCCCAAACATCGTGTACGAACTGCAATCCTCTTCCACAATGATGGATATCTTCATTCCCTTCCTCCATTGTCTTCAGACGCCTCTCAGCACTAACCCAGTATGAAAGGATCCATGTTAATTGCAGTTGTTGGTTTGCCTCCTACTTTCTGTGGGAAATATCTATTTCTAAAAGTTAATTTCTGATCAGGGAACCCTGTCTTTAATCTCCAAGAGCACCACATACCCCAGGACACCAAGTTATAAAACAGGAAATAGGGCTTACACCTCAGTGCCTCCATCTACAACCTTCACAGAGCACCCCCCCGCCCCCCTTTTTCTTGACTGTTTATGTGTTGGATTGCGGGAACAGAGGTAGAGGAAGGTCAGACAGAGTAAAAATACCTTCAATATATTGTCAGTAATTTAAAAGGCTCCATCCTCAGTCAGTGAAATTCAAATTAAATACAGCAGACAAGGAAAAGAAAGCCATATGAAGGTAAAATGGAAACATCATTATTAAGGAATCTACTCCATATACACTACAGGAAGTCAGATTAAAAGTGGTTTTTCTGTGGAGGAAAAGGTGTGGTCACTACAGTTGTGCAAGTCACTAACTGTAAAGTACACTGGGTGTCTTGGGAGTAACACAGAAATAACCAATACCTTTCTCTGCACAGATTTATTACAGTTTTCCTCTCTAGTGTTTCCCTATTCTAAAGTGAAACTGCTTCGGGAGCCATTCTGCTACACGATTGAAACCAGCAGCTCTCCCAGGCTTCCCCTGGGGGAATCCCAAAACTCACATGCAGTGCTTAAAACACAGCTGCAATGTCTCTGAGCTTGTCAGGGGGAGTGATGCCATACAGAATGACCCTCATTTTTCCAATTTAGGAAAGAAAAACTGTATTGCTTCTACACTTTGGCTGCTGCAGAGAATTCACAGGGAAAAGGCTTGCTAAGGGTCACTGTTTCATGAATCTACATCCAGCTCTGGATGTGAGCACAACTATCTTTCAAGTAGAAGCACTTCCTTCTTCCACATAAGTGTTCTTCTTGCCAAACACACAGTTTTAGGCATGAAACTCCATTCCTAGTGCTCTTGTACAATATTTATGATTGAAAATTAATCAAATGCTAGCATTTGTTATGTGTAAAGCTGGTATTTTTAAAGAAATTTCTGAGGTTTAAAAAATAAACATCTATTGTTACCAGAAATGAATAAAGCATCTCCTAATGTTTAAAGACAAAGAATCAAAATGTCACGGGATTTGTCCAAGGATGGACTCATGGCTCTGATATTAACCTCAGAGGCTGAATTTAATTTGACTGTCTTTCAAGTCTGTACTTCAAGTTACACTCACATGTTGTACTACTTATCTATCTGAACATAGCATTAGATGTTGTTGCCTTACGTTGAACTAAGGTGAATATGGAAAAGTCATTCCAAAATCTTATAGTTACCTTTTTACAGCATTCTGCCACAGGTAAAATTCAAGGGAGAGGTTCCCAAAGAAGCAATTCTGATTTATAATTTTTAGACATGTTCCTGTGTCAGTCCACAATATGATAAAAACTACTGTTGCTACACAGTGACACGACTCTCTCCAATTTTAAACAACACCCTTATTATCTTTTCTCCCTTCACTCAGTTTCTGAAATAAGGTAAGTAGCAATGACTCAGAATAAACACTGAAAACACATCAGTATGTTCTCCCTACTGATTTCTAGGTCTTACAATAGCATATTTCTAAAATAGGTGGGGTTTTCCCTTCACACAGCAAAATCAGCCCTATCAGCAGAATGTCTGTGCACACGAAATTGGGATTTGTCTGATTCACAAATAGCAGTCAAAAAGTAACTCTTCTTAAACCTGAATGACATTTGACTGCTTCAAGATCTTTCCCTCCTTTAGAAATTTAGCAGACAGATTTTCATACTTTTTAGAAGATGCTGCTGCCCTGCAGGAGCCATGAGTATAACTGGCATCTATCAACATCATACTTAATATTCCATAAGAAGTGCTCCGTCCTGCAAGAGGACGTAGGCAAACTCCAGGGAAGTGCAGATTTAATTTAAATAGACAAGTTCAAAACTTTTGCCTGGAGAACACAAGTGACAAATGCTGGATTTTCAAGGCAACCAAACATTGGCTCTGGACATCACAACCACTGGATTTATAAAGAGGTTTCCCATTCTTTGTAAGAACATTTTCCAAGAAAAATATCTATGGAGATAAAAAAAAGCTGAATTTTGAGTTTCTTAAGAAAGTTAAAAGCAGCTTCTTGTTTGCAAAAGATTGAAAGTTGCATGCAACAGAGTGAGTGAAATTCAGTGGTTTTTCTTAAATGACCAATCACCATGAAAACTCCTCCCTGCCCTTGAATTATTCTGCTAAAAAATAGCTTTCCAACAATTACGTTGTTCTTGGAAGAAATCCTAATTAACCCTACACTTACCATCACAGTGTTTGATCATGCTGCCACAACAGACTCCAAAGTTTCTGCCAGGCAAGACTGCTGTCCGGAAGGAGAGATGAAATGCTAAAGGTAACCCATTCCCCATCACAGACAAGTCTGCATCAGCACTGGTCCACGTACCCACACCCAGGGGCCCCTGGAAAGGCAGTGGGGGATGTAGCTGGAGATGCCAACCACCCACAGCCCTGGCAAGACCACCTGAGGTAGGAAGAGCAGAGGCTCTGCAGCCATGGGCAAAGTGTAGCCTGGGGAACCAGCAGAGTGAGCCAAGCCTCCCAAACATGCAAGCACTAGCTACCACTGGCATCATCCTTTAGGCATCAACTCAAAGGACTCTTGGGAGTACGTTTTACATGCTTTTGCTTTTGGAGATTTCTGCAGACTACAATCTACCAGGTATCTGTGAACAGGAGCTCCCACTTCCTGCTTCATTTTCGATGAACTATTCCAATTCTCTTCGGTTATCAGAGGTTTGTTTTGCAAACAAACAGGAAACACAAAAAACTTAGAGCCACAAACGGGACTGTTTGGCCTGTAGCATTTTACAGTTTCCTGTATTTATGAAATTAAATCACTTATATAGCCAAGCACCTCTACAACGCCAGATGCATGGCATAAAAAAATGACTCAAAAGATACTACATGTTTATTCCACCAGTTATAAAGAGCTAAATAAGCATCTGCCTAAAGTGTTAAAATGCAATGCAAAAGACACTCTGCACCCCAAGTAAGAACATTTATGAAAATACTAATAGAAACAGGAAAGGACCACAGCTACATGGTTTTATTATTAATTTTAAAAATATAGCTTTTGTCACTTTGTTTTTATTTTTAAGATGAAGTAGTCATAAACCCCAGCTTTGTCTTTTGATAACTGATTTTTAAGTGGTATTATCTCTGTTTAGCTGGGGTTGGTGGGAGATGGTATAAAAGTTGATCATCAGTGCTGTCAGATATCTAGACTTATTATGCGCTCAGAATAAGGTAATAATCCAAGCTTGTTTATACACAGGAACAAAAAGAAAGCAAAGTGGACACCACATGCAAAAGCTGGCAGCACTAGTCTGCACTGTTTTGCTATTGAATTTAAGTGAGTTACAACATCGCTTCAGATGATGATGTTTCTGCAAGTGTGTGTGCAGGCTCATCTGGACGTACATGTGAGCATGTGAAATGCACACTATGATCACACACACTTCCATTTCTCTGTTACTCTTTTTAAAGGTTGAGTTTTTTAAAGATAGATTGCCACTAAGGGATGCTTTAGTGATGTAATGTTTCATTCCATCAGGAGTCTCCTTCCTAGGATAAAAAGCAAATTTTATATCCATAGATAGAATGCCAAAAACTAAATTAAAATTGCTTTAAATTAATAGCAGACTTAAAATTAAACTCTGAGATTCTTCACTGTCACTCTTTTAACTCACTTCATCCTTCAGTGACTCAAATAATTGTTTGTGTGGGAAGATAAAATAAATGCCTTTTCCACAGTGCAGAGCATATGGTTTCATGAACGACAAATCTACACAGATAGAAGTTTCACATTGATTACAGTTTTTATTGAATAATAAAGGTGTTTTTCAAGCTTTGTGTGTGCCATCATTCTACTGTACTTACCACTGAGTAAAGCAAACATCTTGGTAAGTATGGCTGCCAAAATAACACCAAAAAAGTGCATCTCTGTTTTGCCCTGAATTATTTTGTTTTAAGGAAAAACAAAGAAATTACCAAAATGATATTTCAGTTTGCACTTAATGAAACATTTTGTTTGAACAGGTCATTACGCTTCAGTTTCAGGGGCCTCCAGAGATATCAGAAAAATAAAAGAAAGAAAGGAAATTTTAAAAAAACCTAACCCCACACAATTCATGGTGAACTTCTTACTTTTTCTATTGATTCTATTTCACGTTGCAAAACTATGTAGTAGAAAAGGGACTGGAATTACATGGCCCACCTGCCTGGGAAAGGTGTTTAAGACATTGAACTATGTTCTATGACACAAAGTACTTCAATATTTTTTAGAAGTTGAAACAGCTTCAGGAGAAGAGATTGAGATTTGAGTCCAAAGCCCTAACACCATTCTTCAGTCATCTATGTTACTTTAAATTTCACACTTGCTGTATAAACCAGGAAGTAACTCTACTAAGGCTACAATGCAATGAAGAGACTGTGCAAAAATCTAAAAATCTGTTAAGAGAGATTTGCAACCTTTTACAAATATCTACAAAATGTAACAAAACAAACAAACAAAAAAAGGTTCAAAGCAAGCAAAGTCTCTTTTGCTTTACAATTTTTATACATGAATAAACATTCTACAGCATAATCACTGCAATGCCATGTAGTGTACTGCTTTGAAGAAGCTAAGCTCTTTTCAGCTTCCTTTCTTGGTTTGTGGAAGTTTGTGCAAGTCACACACACAGATGAATTCAATGTACGGACAGCTGTACTTAAATTATTTTCCTGAATGTCTTCTGCATTTCTTGCATCTCAAAAACATAGCTGGTTGGAATTAAGAAAAAAAAAAAAGGGGAAAAAAAAGGAAAAAATCCAGAATAACCTAATTGAAATGAACACAGACTGTCAAAAAAAGCACTTTCATACTTCGAAGAGCAACTAATAATCAAAACAAAACATTTGCAATTGCCAATTATATGCAAAGAAAGTGTCACTTTTTAATATGTGAAATTTATTTTAATGTCCTACAGTGGAGTTCCTACATATTTTTAAGTCTCATTATTTTTGCCCTAAGCTCCTCAGGTTTGGACTCGGTCATGAGTGGGTGGAAGAATACACCCATTTTGCTTACAACGTAGTACTTGAAGCACAGGCTACAAAATTTTATGTCAAACTTTTACATCACTTTACAAAGTCATGCAACAGTGCAGAGCTATTAGTGATTTTCTTCTGGCCTTCTCTGGCATCATCATCTTATTTCAAATGCTGTTTTACAAACATACTTAAGTAAAGATTTGTCAGATCTTAATGTGGGTGTGTTTGGGGTTTTTTTTAAGCCAGCTTTTTTGATGGACATTGCATTAGATTGCAATGACATGCTTTGAACTGCACACAAGAAACAGTTTGGCAACTTCCCCACAAATATACTATTAAGGGCAGTTCCAAAAGCTCCTTGTAGTCTATCTACATTACAAAGTATGAGACAATTCTGAATTATTTGTAGGCATGGGTTTGCTTAACTCAAGAGTCCAAACTGCCTCATAGTATTCAGTAGTTAAATATTTTTAATATCACCACAATGCAATAAACAAGACAGAGAAAGTAAATTGTATTTTACCTAGCAAATAGTATCTCACTACTCCAAGAACTTGCAGAAAAATGTCTTATTGAAAAAGCAATCTAATGAGTACTAAAGTTTGACCACCGTATTGACAGAAAATCAAAGCTGCCTAATAAACTCTGAAGGCAGGAACACTGAAAGTAAATAACAACTGAGGGGAAAAAAATCCTTAGTTTACATCTTACCGCTTCGTATTCCTCACTGCCAAAAAGGTACATAGTTGCACCTTCGCAGCCTGACACTAGTTGCCCAGAGCGCCCAAACGCCTGAAGTCAGATCTTCCACTGCATCCTCAGCTCCGGTGTCCCAGCCGGACAGACTTCCCAGCGGCGGCACAGCCCGCGCTCCTTTCCCACGCTTGGGCTGCTCCTGGAGCGCTGCTGCTCTCGGGCATGAACTCCGAGTCTCTGCGGCGGGGCCGCGGGGCCGGTGGGATGGAAAAGTGCTCCGGGAGCCAAACTCTCCGGACGGCGGCGGCAGCCCCCGAGTCCGTCCGGAGCCGTGCGGTGCGGGGCAGCCCCAGCCGGGGCGGTGCGGGCAGCGGGAGGCGGCAGCGCCGCGTCCCGGCCCTGCCCCGCCTCGCACGACACCGCCCAAATTGTCGTCGGGGAAACGCGTGGTTTGGAAAACACTAGTGGGGCCCGCGGAGCCGCGGCTGGGGGTGGCAGAGCCCGGGAGCACCGCGGGAGCGGCGTCTCGGGAGCGGCCGCTCGGTGTGTTCGTCACCGAGAAGCTGAGGGGGCGGATGCTGCGGCCGGAGCGCTGGGGGTGAGCCAGCAGCACTGGGTGAACCGAGGGGACACACTCTGGATCACCTAAAACTACCCCTCGCTCCTCTGAGAGTGCTACAGAAACCCATGGAGCTATTTCANACTTACTTAGGAAAAAAAAACAAAAAAAAAACAAAAAAAAACCAAAGCAAAACAAAACTAGTAACAACAAAAAAAGTAACAACAAAAACAAAAAAAAAATTAACAAAACCCAACAAAACAGCCCAGGATTCTTTCCCATTTCTGTTTCACTCCATTTTTCCTCCTGCTGATTAGTCCCAGACTGCTCTGTAAGTGAAACACGATGCAACTTTCTCCCTGTAGCACAATGGCACTCAGGTAACAGAAATGTTATACCCGCTACATCCAGTGCACGGGAAGTGGATCCAGTATGCAATACCACACCGTGACAGAAGAATCCAAGGGCCTGACTTGCTCCTGGACAACTTCTAGTCCAGGCAGAGCAGGCAGGAAAGAGTAAAAGCAGCCAAAGAACAGAACACTTAACACTAAAAGACTTCGGAGACTAATTCACCAACAGCATTCCCAAAGTAATATTAAAATGGGGCTTAAAAATAAATCCCATTAAAGATGTTTTAGGACAGCATAAAGTAATCCAGGATGCAGAAATAGTGCCCTCTGGGAAAGGCTGTTCTTTATAACTGAGGAAAAGGCCACCAGTTGGCATCCAGTAACATGACCCCACTCAAAACTGCTTTAAAACAGCACAAGAAAACCCATCCCCTCCCAGCTCAGTCTTCTCAATCCCTTATAGTTCATACTGCTGCTAGCACTATATCCCATAATCAGAACTATACATAAGCTCTAGGAAAAAAATACAGAATATATAATGTCTTAAGGAGGAAATGTGTGGGTGTATGCTTGCCCATTTATATCTATAATCAAGTTAATATAATATACACATCTCATGACAAGATACCATGAACACACAGAGCATTGAAAACCAGTTTGTGCTATTCAATTTCCTTCTCTTCCACAGAAGAAAGAGAACAAGACCTCTTTCCTAACAAAAGCACCAAATGAAGCGGTTCAAATACATTGTAAACATCCTCCCCGTTCCTTCTCCTGCCTCATCCGCTGCTTATTTTAAATAGATCTTGTCTTGACTACCTCAATTTCTTTGCGTGAGTTAGTAGGATATTCTTTTCTCAATCTGCCTTCTCTGTCAAAACAGACCTTTAGTCCTCTGTTGACTATATGTGACATGACTCATGAGTCTAGATTTTTCAAGTTCTTGTATGTATTTGCAAGCTGAGTTAAAACCAAGAAAATGGTTGGAAAGGGCAAATTAGAAATCAGAAGACACTTATTTCCAACCATATGTTTACAAAATAGCATTAGTTTATCTGTCAGCCAAACTGGTCACTTCACATTATATCAACTGCAAATTACGCTTCAAACAAATAATATAACAGTGTGTTCCCAGAAATTAAATAAAACATGCACCATTCCTGTATGGCAGTAAATAACAGACATTACACACCACTAGTGGAATGTAATAATCACTTGCCCAAGTTGGTTGCCCCTATCGATGCTGAACGAGTGTGGTCACATACACTTATTAGTTTTAATATAATAAATAAGCCTCAGCTTTACTGCACAGTGTTTTTAGTGTGAAAGCACACCTGTCAATACTAGGCAAAGACAGTGTCATCACCCATTACTTTGCTTGTCAGATACAGCTCTTATAAACAACTGAATTTTGGGTGCCATGGCTTGATTGCTCCCTTTTGGATATGGCTCTCATAATCAAATTTGGAGGAAAAAAAAATCAGCAGGAATGTTACAAGTGCTCCTACCATCAAAAATAAGGAAAGCATATTCCTTTCTCTGTATGAAAATGATTATGATTTTAATTTTTTTAAATAATTTCATCAGCTCCTCTACTTTGGGCATGAATAAGAAATCAAAGGAGGACTGCAGTTCGCATACGCTCAACACAGACTTAGGGCATTATTCAGGCTGTCACCATAAGTGACTTTCATGTCACAAGTAATTCTCACTACAGACAGTACAAGCAGCCAGAGTCTGGCAGCTTGGACAGTAAATAAGCTGAATTGCTCATTGCTCTGTTGAATTGAAACATCATGACAGGTACCAAAGTCTGTCTCAGGGCTCCACAAAGCAGATCTGTATACAGCTTTTATGGTTCAAGAGTTAAAAGTCTGCAAAAATGGCACTCCTGTTGAGAGTGTTTAAACTTAGCACAGCACTGCTGGATAACCTCTGCTCCACTCCCAGCTAAGTGACAGCAGTGGGTTTTTGCTGTGCAGACTTCCCCTGGTATCTTAGTGTGACATGGGACTGGCCAGTATAGGGTGGACAGTGTCTCGCCAGTGCTGACCCTTGCAGACCACAATCCCATGATGCACATAGAGAGAGTGAGCACAGAAGTGGAAATAAGAGAGAGGCTGGAAGAAGGAATTTGGCAAGGATGGCGCTGGAGAGGTGGTGGAATGAGAAAGGCAGAAAGCCAGAGTGCAGAACAAGGAAGAAAGCAGTGTGACTCTGTGAGCCACAGGGAGGAGAGTCTAAACGCCAGGCCAGAAGACAGGAATTAGGATTAGGCAAGAAAACATTCATGGTAGTCAGGGAACACAATAGGATTTGAAAAGACCTTCACAGGGACATCTGGCTACCTGACTAGCCTAAAGCTAGGTGGTAACCAGGGAAGAGTGCATGGTGAGGACCAGGGCAGAGATGTTGAGATGGGATGTCTGGGCAGAACTGGTTGATCCAGCAAATATGGGCTATGGGACAACGTGTAAATTGGAGACTTCAGCAAGAGAAAAAGGTGCTATCCTATTTTTACTGTAGCAAAAGAACTGGGATTAAGGCAGAAAGTGTCAAAATCAGAGCAATGGGTCTAAAAAATGGAAGGTGGAAACGATGTTAAGGGTGAAATTTCTCCTCTCTCCCACTGGTACTTTTCAGTAGAACACGTTCTTGAAGATGTATGACAGACAGCTACACGGGTACACAAACCCAACTTGATGAAGAGTGGGCCTTAAGAAGCAGCATTCAGAGTAAAGAAAAATAAACTACTGTGACTGTTAAAGACTACAGTCTCAAATGATGAAGTAAATCACAACAATAAACTAAGTCACTTATTCAGCTTTCTACTGTACACAAGCACTTTTAGAGTAGCTCTTGCTCGTCTGTAGAAGAAGGACAGCAATAGCAATCCTAATCATCTGTTAACAGAACCAAGCAGGTACAAATGCATGAGTCAATATGTGTGGACTTTGGACTCTGATTGCTTCCCTAAATTTTGTTCCTTTTATAGAAATCTCTTAAGGTTTATAGCATCTGGTAGGAGGGTAGTAAAAAAGACAGAGCCAGACTCTTCTCAGTGACTCCTAATGAAAAGGCAAAAAGCAATGAGTATTGACTGAAATATAGGAAAATGCATTTGAACATAGGGATTCTTTTGGTAGTGGTGGTGTTTGTTTTGTTGTATCTTTTTATTTTACTGTGAGTGTGACTGAGCACTGGTACAGATTGCCCAGGGTGGTTGAGGAGTCTCCGTCCCTGGAGATATTCAAAAGCCATCTGAACACAGTCCTGGGTAACCAGCTCTAGGTGGCCTTGCTCTGAGCAGGTGACTGGACTAGCTCCAGAGGTTCCTTTTTACCTCAACCAGTCTATGAACCTGTAACAAATTCATATAAAAATATCTGATTCACATTGATATTGTAGTGATTCTATCCCTCCATTCTAATATTCAAAGGTTCAGCATAATGACTTTTCAAATTGTCAAAGAGAATAGCATTTAACTCTGGTATTTAAACTCTGACCTATGTCTTTTAAGCATAGCTATGAACTGTCTACACTATAAATAGCTTTGTATATCATAGTACTTTAACATAGTGCCTTTGGGAAAACAAACTGAAAAAACTCCTGACATGGTTGTCAAGGTTAATAGACTAAACAGACCTTTCTTGAAAAACAAGAATCTTTCAACTTGCATCCAACAGTAAAAACATTTTTTTTCTTCAGGAACTCTAATGGAAAGCAATTGACTCTCTCTTACCTAATTCAGATTCAAATTCAAATCCCAGAGAAGAATGTCAACAGCTTGTAACTCTCTTACACAGCTAGCAACAGGAATTGTCTCTTGTAAACATGACAGTTTCATTTTAAAGGAACTTTGGCAATGCTTCTATTTTCATTTTTCATTTACCTCTGGCAAAAAACCTCTGAGTAACTTGTCCCATCTCACACGTGGGATCAAAGAGCAAAAGCTATTAGAGTTTAATTAGCCTCCATCCAAACTATCCCATCCCACATCAGCACTGAATAATTTCTTGACAAGGTTACTTATATGGGAAAATGATGATTAGCAAACAGTTTTTCAGTTTTTATATGAATTTTAGCTCCTCAATTGATATTCCTCATGGTGGTCATTCTAACTGTGGGCAACACACTTGCAGCAGCATGAACTGTGGCTTGCTTACACCTCCAGGAGTGTTGCTGCCCTGAAAGAGCTAAAGGATGGATCTGAAGCCCAGGCCACCTTGTTCCTTTGGACATCAGCACATTCAGAAGAATGGATCTTTTCCAGTTCTTCTTATTGTCATTGTAACTTCCTAAATGCAGTGTGGTGGTAACCACACAGTGTCTCAGCAGTTAGGAGCAACTGGGAAACGTTCTCCATGTTCTAAGGAACATTCAAGTATTTTATGAAAATGACAGGCCTGTCTCAGCAAGGGAGACTTGAAAACATGTTAACCCAAAAAAGTTAACAGCTTGATCATAACACCATGCTGCTCATATACTTTCATAACAGGTTAAATATTTAAGGGTTTCTGAGCCTCCTTCTAAACACCCTATTTGTATGCTGGGGCTATGAAAGGAGAAGGATGGCAGGGCCAGGACACAATTTGGACCTCTTCCTTCTTTTGAATGACACCTTCCTTTCTTTTTAAAGCATCCCTCAAAAAATAACATGGTTTGGGTCAAGCTAAAGAGGAGGGTTTTTGTTTGTTTTAATTCTTGTATCAGTAGAAGTGTTGGGCAGCATCCCAGAACATGGTGCAGATTCCAAATGATCAAGATCCTCCACATTCATTTGCAGCAGACTGTATATTTCTTTTCTGAATGTATGCATTTTACAACCAACCATAAAATGAAAGTCCATCTCCTTCCATAAAATTCCATACATACTGTAGAATGCTTATAATTCTCCCTTATAGATGGTGTACATCTGAAAGAAGGTTGTTAAGTAAGATTTATTTTGTGAGATTTATTTAGGTATATAAAAAACCAGTGTGAACTAATTCAAGATGCACTAATGAAACCCTTCCTTAATGCCACATATTAAATCTCAAAGCCAAGCTTTAAATGAATGAATAATAAAATGAAATCTGAAAGTATGCCCATGGAACTATTGGAATGCTATGTAAATTTTATTTTTAAACACTAACGCTGCTTATCATTTGCAGATTGTTATTGGTTATTATGGTTACCATTCTGTAACACAATCCAATCTGCCTGCAGTTTTCTATTTCAGGATACAGCAGTGATAACATTAACAGCAGACTTAACTTCTCAACTTGCGAACATACATACATTAGGGGCACATGCTATCTCCTGCTGCACTGAAAGATAAAGTAAGCATGTTCTCACAGTGTCACAGAAATAACACACTGCTGTTCTCCTTGCGGTCAGATGTTAAAAGATTTAACCCAACTCACAACGAGTGTCAGAAACTTAGCAAAGGTTTGAAACCATTTGTATTACATAACACAAATACTTGTTGTATTATGAATCATCTGCATCACTTGGATATTGGAGAGGTGCTATAAATGCTATAAAGTTGGAAGGTCTGCTCCCAGGTAATTGTTCCCATGTGTGGGCAAGACTTTTTATTTTTATTTTTTACATGTGATGTAGAGTCATGTGGAACATTGTCATGTTATAGACTTGCTGCAGTAAAACACAGGGAATAGGGATATAAACAGAAAGAACAATTCAAATGCTCAACATGCTGTTGCTGGTCTAGGATGGCCACAGAAGTCACCTGCAGCCAAATGTTCTGCCAAACACTTCATAAACAGTAAATTCTGTCAGAGCTTTAAGTGGTTGGAAAAAAAAGTCTTCAAAAACCGTATTTAAGAGAAATAATATTTTGAGTACCAAAACAGAGAGGATGTTCATTTTGCCATACTTATTAATTGCAAGAAGGGAAATGAATATGCTTTTGAGCACAAAATATCAATAACAGAACCAATCTTCACAGAGAACACTAAGATCTTGAAATAAAATATATATATAACCCTGTAAAACCAGCCTGTCCTGGCTATTTTTCCTTAAACATTCAGCTTTCCACTGAAAAGTTACTAATTTATAGTGTCACCACTACATGCTGCTACACTGAACACAACATTAAACAAACAGTGGGTTTTAATCTCAGTGAAAGTCTCTTAACTCTCACACTCAGCACATGTCTGCTTTTGGGGGCACTGAAATGTTTCAAGTGCCACGAGCAGCTCCATGATCACCAGATGCTGATGGCCCAGAGCTGGAGACTGAGGAGTAACGTTGGCTTGTAGCTGTGTACAGGAGCTACCACAAACTACAAGGGATATTAACCACCTCTGGCCACATCCACATCCTGAAAACTGTGCTCCAGTTACAAGTTGTCGTCTGGGTATTATTGTTGTGCAATTCCCATGCTCAGGACATTAACTTAGTAACTAAGAGTTCACAGAGGAGATGTCGGAGCCCCTGGTCCTTTAAAATGTTTTTGGTTTTTAAAATGTCCAGCCATATCTCAGAATGGCATTTATAGAAGTGCTTGTAAAACTTGAGCTATTGAAACCTCCAAATTCTGTTCTCATTTCAGAAACTAAAATGCACCTAACCAGGAGAGGCACAACAGCAGGCAGCAAGAGGCATTTTGGCTTCCTTTGCTTTTGTTTATTCATTTTTGACACAAGCCATGATTCCACAATTCCATCAATTTAAATTACTGGTTATCACCAAATGTTGTAGTTTCCTTGGCCTCATCACTTCTTCAAATCTCAGTTCCCATTTCTCAGTTTTACTGTGTTTGAAATCTCTAATATTTCTAATGGTCACACTTTTGCAGTCCTATTAATTATGTTTAATTTTTGGTGTATTGGCCTGTACAATTTAACAAGCTCCAGTGAAATGAGTTCTGGTGAAATGTAAAAGCTGGAAAACTTCTCTCTCCAGAAAGGAGTATCTATCACTTGAGACCCACTTCAGAGTTCAAAATAGAAATTAAGTGGAATTTAGGGAGCATATGTGCTGTTGTAATGGCTCTCTCATCCATGAGACTGGGTGTCACCCTGGCACAGCAGAAACATACTTCAGTTTGATGAGCAGGAAGCCAGATGTGTAACCCTTGTAGTAACTCTCAGGGCGTTGCAGTGAGAACACGGTCGTAAGAAGCAGCACGTCAGCTAAGCGGGGAGAGGAGTTTGCAATGTAAGGGATGAAATAAGTACAGTAAGTTGTTCCTTACAGAGAACTAAGGCAGCATGTTACAACAACATCTTCAGAACTGTCCTGATGAGATGCAGCATGAAGGTAAGGTACTTTTAGTCAATCTTCCTTGTCCACTCAAATTAACAGAATCTTGTTAGCAGAGAGTAAGAAGGTGAACACTTAGGGCAAGGTGGAAAGGTCTTCCCTCTTCTACATTGAAAGGACACCTTTTTTCCCGGTTATAATCTAGACTGGTGTAAAGATGTGATTTTCCAATTAGATTTTTCTGTTTGGCACATTTTTTTCCTCTCCTCTTGCTACAATTCACGATCAGTGCTCATAAAAAGAATGCTCCAAACAGCCTGGCTCCCCTGTGCTGACAGTACCGACAGCTCGTGCATGAAAGCAAAGAGCATAGCTCCAACTGCCCTTCTGCGTGGGGCTTGCCTTCTCTGTCCAACACTGCAGGACTCTGATACTCCAAGAAAGGCATCTAGGTATTCTCTACATCCTAGTTAGAGTTTTAAAGGTGAACCTGTCCCTGTGATACAGCAGTCATCTTCCACTAACTTTTTAGGTACCAATCTATGATACTAAGGTGAGTTGGATGAGGATTTCTGAAATCACGGAGGAACTCCTCCTAAGTACAAAAAACTTACTAGACAATTGATTTAAAGTGATGAAAAAAAGCAATAATATAAGAATTCTAATCAAATTCATAATTGTTGATCTTAATATGGTAGTAAACTATAAGAATACAGTATTTTTAATTCCAAGCTGCAAGAATTTCTCCTCTCCTAAATTCATACAACTGAACCCAAGTTGTGTATCATGCTGTGCATGACATGAACAGAATAATGGGTTTACACTAAATGAGCATCGAAGCAGAAAGTTCTTTTTAAAATTTAATAAAGAAATTATTTTCTCAAGCAGTTCAGTTCAAACACCTTAAACTTTTCCTAAAATGAAATATTTACCCCATTACAATGCTAGTTGCTTTATGTATATACAAATTCTAATGAAGCTGGGAGATCCATGTGAAATCACAGCGATAGAACCTGATCATATTTTCTTGACAGAAAACATTCAGCCAGAAAATATCATGATATTCTGGGAACTCACTGATTTACACTGAATTTTGCAGAAAGTTAGCAAAGTGCTTAATTTGAAAGCGACTTTGCTAGCATCCCACCATAGCATCAGCTATTGAAACTATTATATAATCAAGCATTAGCCTATTTCTTACATACCAAAGTGACCCCATTCCCGAGACAAACTGGAAATATTGCTGAAAAATTGTGGAAATTTTATTTTAAAAATTCAAACATTACTTTTTCCAATGCCTCATTATATTCATTTACAAGCTTCTAGAGAGCAAATACTGAAGAGATTACTCTTTCAAATAATACTATGGTTTTGCTTCCTTGTTAGCTTATAAAAAGAACATTATCATTTTATAAAAATGCTAAAGTATATGTGTATGTGACATGAAAAGAAATAACCAGAATCTTTCAAACAAATATCAGTCACTGAATATTGCTCATAGAATCACAGGATATTTTGTGTTGGAAAGGGCCGTTAAGGGTGTTTCGGTCCTACTCCCATCTGCAAGGTTTTTGATAAGAGGGAAAACTGTAAAGCCCAAGCATGTCTTGGTCATAGAGATTTTCAGGGAAACTCTATCCTGATGAACTGAGACACTGAATTGTGTACTAACAAGACAATTCTGTGCAGGAATTGCACAGAAATGATAATACATACTTGACTGAGGACTTTGCAAACTGAGAAGACACCAAGTTACAATTATTGCCACTGTAAGCCGGTCTTTCTACAGGCATCCTTTGATCAGCATGAGCCTACTCAAAGCAAAATCTAGCTTTTAAATCTAGAATTGCTACCAGAGCTGTAAAATGGTATTTTTTTTCTGGTAATGATATTCCATTAATACCATTAACTAACAAGCTAAAAATTTTTAAGAGGCGAATATTATAAATCGTCAATCTGAAGGCATCCTTTCAGCAGTCTCAAAATATTCAGGAAAAAATAGATGCTTATATCCACTAAAATACTGCAAAATGCAATGTATCATTAATGAGCTGCAGAAAAACAAGTTGTTTTGTGACAGCAGAAGAAATGAAGCTTGGGTTCCCACACACACCTCCACGGTAACTTCAGCTCTCTCTCATTTTCCCTACACACCACATGTTCTGTACCCTCAGCTCCCCTCCCCTCCCCAAACTTCTCTTCCCTTTCCATGAGTTGCTGGTTGAACAAGAGGCAGCGTTCGTTTCAGCTATTCCAGAGTAAAAGTCGTGCTCCTTGGCTGGCTGGAAGCTATCTTCTGGATGTCAGAGGAGCCCAGAGAGCCTTACGTTTCCCATACCAGCATGTTGAGAAAATGGCTTTAACAGCTCTGTCCAACCCCCAAGAAGGTCTGTTATAGTCACTCAGTACTTCTGAGACCTCTGCAAGGCTGATTTAAATTGGCCATTGGATTGAAGTTCCTGAGAAGCACAACTAACAGATGGAAAGTGGGATTGCATAAATCTTGTCTTAGGAAATAAACCTAAAAAATCAGAGCTGTTATACAAAGACTGTCCATACAATTTAATACTCAGCAGCTTGTTTAAATATGAGATGATGGCGTGAGCGGCAATGTAAACATTTAATCTGTCAGTCAGAAGATTTCCAAACTATCATTGTCACAGAACACTGGTTGCTGTTATTAAGCACTTACAAGTATGGTATAAACCACAGGCTCTTGTGCAGTGTACATGCAGTACCAGTGGCGCATAAATATTTGTAAACAAATATTGAAATTTAAACAAAGGACTTTAGGAATCAGTAATTAAAAGACTGCAACAGATTATATACTCAGATGTAATTAGACAACCTGTTTCAAAAATTCTGATCTCTCCTGTATTTTGGCCCATAGTAAAAAAATAATTTAAAAATACTGAAATAATCCCAGTTTAATAGCCTATAAAATGGATATCTGAATGCAATTGAAGTTTCAAGGCACTTTACCTCTCCTCCTTTTACAGTCTTTTTTTGCTGCACTTCCACACCATGGATCCTGGGAAGTAAATAGCAGAATTAGCCCTTTCACTTTCATTAATTCCTAGGCTTGTTCACTGCAACTTGAAAACTGAATGACAAATAGCAGCAGCAACTACATATTTCACTGATAATAAAAACATAAATTCAGGTAAATCTGGATAAACCGGAAAAAGGCAGGTTGCCACTTCTCTGCATAGAGGGTGAGGTAAGGACAAAATGACAGCCTCAGGAGGCTGTAGAGAATTATTGTGCTTGACGTGCTTATACTTTCTGGCAGTTGCCATATTGAAAGTTTCCATATTGAAACATATTTATGTTACAAGGACTGTGTTGGTGGCGAAAACATATCAGTGGTTATGCATAGGTATTATTTTATTTCATTCTACTGTAACTTGATTTCTATATTAACTTGAATACATCGGGGTCAACCTGTTACAAGGGACATCCTAAAATTTGGACATTCAGAAAAATGTACCAATGGCCAATTATGCAATTTGTATCCACCTTTGATGCAACAACTATCATTAAAAGACTATCATGAAGAATCAATTTACTGAATTATTCATGCCAAGAAATATGAAAGTTCTCAAGCTCTATCTCTTCTTTAATCTTTGCAATTACTTTCCTCAAAGACATTTAAACAATTTGTTTTTTCAATTAGATAATGTCTGAGGACTAGTATTGCCAAAAAAAAAAGCTGATTTGCAAGCACGGTTTTCCATAAAATGCTTCTGAACAAGAACTGAGTACAGCCAAAATTCACATTAGCAAAGATAAATGGTCCTTCCCTCATGACACATCTGGAGACTAGGATAAAAACTGAGGAAACATGAAATGAATGGTCATCAACTATCCCTTGGAAAAAAGGTTTGACTAAATGTTGAGATATCCATGGTTATCAACACACAGGGTTGAATCCCTTTTATTCCTTGCCACCTGTGTTTCACTGCACCTATCCCTCTTTACTGCTGCTTCTAAGTTCACAAGGGCTGTACATCCACAGCACCACCCGCTGTGATCCCCTTACCCTGCCAAAATAACTTCTTCCTCCCTCTAACACGACCTCTGTGATCATGCTAAATAAAACGAGGACTTCTTCATGATGTGATAGGAGGGAAAAGCTTCATTTTACCCTATAGCCCACATAAATCAAACTCACCTTTTCCTTGATGACATTATTTGACAACCAGTAGTTAGAAAGATGAAAATGTTGCATGAACATGTGGACATTATTTGTGCTAAGTTCTAACATCACGTTGCTTCCCTTTAGGGGAACATTATTTTCCAATTTGATTTTTTTTTCATTTTACAAACTTTTCAAGGAAAAAAATATGCTCCGATTTTTCCCCATTTAAGTTGTTTGGGGATTGTCAGAGAATCCTAAAACATATTAATTCATCAGAACTTTTAATAACTGCTTGCATATAAATTAAAACATAAAGACTTAAGCTTTTAACTATAGTAATTAGATAAGAAAAGACTAAAGGTTACAGCTAAGGTTGGACTCAATGATCTCAAGGGTCTTTTCCAATCTAAATGGTTCTGTGATTCTATTAGTAGCTGATTTCTACTTGTCTGAACATCCATACTAAAAACATGTTCAGTGGAGTCGTATATAGTATTTGTAGACTTTCCTACCTCATGGCATACCTCCTGTAAGACCATTGCATTATTGCCCCACAAACATGCGAGCACATTATAATTGCAGTAAAAAGAAGTTGTCCATAAAGAAAAGTTGTCCATAAAATTAGAACAGAATGGATGTTAGCAATAACTACTTAGCTTCCTATGTGGAGATCCTCAAATAATTCAGGAATAAGAATGATCCAAATCTGATTTCCTGCTAGAAAAAAGCTGTGGAGCAGCTGTTACACAAGACGATGTCCCTGAGTTTTCACAGAATAACTCTGGAAAGGTACTGTCATGTCTATGGTACAGTTCTTTTACTGCAACTTTATTCAAATCTCTCATAAATGTTATAGAAAGCAGCAAGCTTAAGCCAAACATCTGCCTTAAAATTATGCTTATATTAATTTTATTTTAATCTCCTTACGTTGTTATGCACAATGTAAAAAAGAAAACAAAGCACATTCATTAGAACTTTCAAAATAGTATTTGTCATCTCTTTATATTTTATTTCACAAACACAGCTGTTGTGTGGTATCTGCTGCTTTAAATCCCTGGCCCCAGGATACACGTACCTGGTCAAATGCTGCCAAACAAAAACTCATGAGCGTGTTCCAACACAACCCAAACAAAAATAATAGAGTATAATGTTTGTGTCTGTAAAGAGAATGTACTTCAAGCTACTGCCAGCAGAGAGTCCCATTGCTCTCATATTGAGGAGAAAACAATTTAGCACAATCCGCAAAATCACAGAACAAACAGCAAGCTACTTCATTTTAACTACTATGATAGGGGTATAGACAAGCTCTCAGCAACAGCCACTTGCAAGTGCTTTCCCTCCCCCTCAACTAATTTTTAATTTTTTTTTTCAGTTTTTCAACATTATAAGTCAAGTTAGTATGTTTCAAAAAAAGAAGCTCAAAAGTATAGTTTGCACTTCCATAAAAAGGCAGGCACACTTATCAACAACATTTCAGCTTGGCTAGATGAGAGTAAAGTGAAACAGTTTAACTGTAATTAAGTTAACTTGCAAGCCAGTCTCTACATCACATTGTAAAATTAAAGGGCTCCCGAGCATCTGGCCTGCACTCCTTCCGCATATGCTTACCCCAGGAGTAATGTGCTTAGTTTGAGGAGACATCAGGCGTCTGTCAAGCATGTCAGCCTCACTCCAAGCAGGCCAGCCCTTCCAGCAACAGCAACACTTCTTGCAGGAGCAAAACCTCTGAAGCAAAGCAGTGCACCAGCAAAAACTTCAGCAACTCAGCCTGCATTGGCCATTATTTAAAATACTTGTCCAGCTAAGGCCTGTTCTACAGGGCTCAGCTTTAGTCTATATGGAGCAAGACTGTTTGCTGGTGATTTCTCTCAGCTGTTGATCTGATTCAGTCCCTATGTTAGGTTACAGCTCAGCAGAGAGCCCGTCACCATCAATTACCAAGGAGGAGTGGGAGGGCTCCGTGCTCACGGTGACGTCAGGCGCTGTAGGAGCGAGGCCTGCACACTTGCTGGAGTAACGTAACATTTTATTAATCTCAGGTGCATGCCTTGCAGCACGCATGGCCCCCTGTTAACATACAACTGGCTCTGCAGCCAGAAACAAGTCCTGGGGAAGCACCTGAACATAAACACCGTATAATTGATTGATTGATGCTTGTGGATACAGATCTTTTTTTTCTTGTCCCCCACCCCCCAGAGATATTTTGCATTTGAATTTCAAGATGTAAATCTCAATTTAAATTGGAAATTTTCCCTGTAAAAGGAAAGTTCTGGTTGACTAGAATTAAGATAGAAGATCTATTATGGTAGAAGATACATATAAATGAACCTTAATCATGATTCTTTATATAAAACACTATCCTAAAAAAGCCTCATTAGACATATCAGCATGGCAATATTTCAGTGCGTTCACCAGTCCACTGAAATCATCAGGAAAACTCACATGCATAATATTATTGGCCCTAATGAGTTTAAGAATTTGCAAGATTAAGGTCAAGGCTTAAAATAAGAGCATAGGTTAGATACGAATAAGAAGGAGGAAAGATATATGTTTGTATTGGTCTGAGAGTTCTGAAGGTGTAGCAAAGAGGAGAAAGCAGCAGGCAGCACAACAGGCAAGGAATGGTGCAAACAGAGAAAGAGTTCCTGAGAAGATGCTTTCTGCCTCTGTTACCACTGAGATAATGAATGCTGAGACAGTGACTCCTCAGAGTAGCAAGAAGCACAAACATTCTTTTGGCTCTAGCTGGTCAGTGAGCTAGGCAATATTCTCTTCTGCCAACACCTTGAGATTGGTCTTTAATAGGCATGCGAGACAAGCAAAGCCCCATAAAGTCTGACCAGTCCAAACCGTGGTCCATGAGGGCTGAAAACATTGCCTATTTTCAAAGGCCAAACTCTTAACACTGACTTTGTGAGTAGACTCTGTAAAGTCGACAGTACTTGGAGAGGGAAGGGCAGACCCTACCTACACGTCTCACAATAAGAATAAAAGCAGATATTTTTTTTTCTTTGAAACAAAGACTTCAGACTGGTTTCTGTTTATATTAACTGGCTTCTAGATATATTTTCACACAACCACTTTTATATTGACCCAACCAAGATTGGTCAATATAAAGTTAACACCTTAAAATGTAATTTCTTATTAATATTATCAGCATACCACATTGTTAACAATTCTAATTCACTGAAACAAGAAGTGACTTTTGATTGTTTGTTTGCTGTAGTTTTTCTGAATTTTTTTTTTTTTTCCTTTTTAGGGGACTATGGGAATGCAGGATTGTTGAAATTTTATCACTGTTTCAGAATTCAGTATTCATATTAGGTCCAGTTTGGATACTAAATAAGTAGAAACCTTGCCTTTCTTTCTCATTAAATAGACATTTCTATTTACCTGAAATACATTCAGCAATGAAAAATACACAGAGCATTGACAACCTCTTGCATAACTTATTTTGACTTCCACAAGGCCCTTCTAAGGATGGATTATTAAACTCAAAATGTTGAAACAACTACCAGTTTCCGAGGAAGCAAACAGTAAACTTCAGCAAATGCAATTTTAGAAGGCTGTGAGAAATACAGCAATTTCTGATGCAACACTCTATTAATAATGTCGGCGGTTTTACAGTTAAGTTACTGAGCTAGCTTTTTGGCAAAGTTATTATCCTTAAAAAGTTTAACACATGCTGTGGGACACAAATACCTTGGGCCAAATCAGAACTACTCTGAAGAATACACAATCACAGTCCCAGCTGGAATATTGCAATTAGGACAGGGCAGCTCTCATTCCAGAGGCTTATTTTCTACCCTTCAGCAGATTTTACAGAATACCAAAACTAAGCTTGCAAGACCATGCTGTCATCATGGCAAACTTTGGTATCACAATATTGAAACAAAAGAACTTTGTAGTAGAAAACACAGTAATAAGATGACTTAAACTGTAGAAACAGCAATAGAAAAATTCACCGGTACCAATCATAAAGTTTCCAAATTTCCCTAAATCTTCTAGCCAAGAATAACAGAAACCTCCTCTTTTTCTTCCTTTTTTTTTTTTTTTTTTGTTTTGTTTGGTTTGGTTTGGTTT
>VXAY01012530.1:5705570-5771606 GCA_013399855.1 Oxyruncus cristatus | reverse complement strand
GTTTGGTTTGGTTTGGTTTGGTTTGGTTTGGTTTGGTTTTGGTTTTTATTTTTTAACTTCTGAGCAGACAGTCATGGAACTAGTATACAGTAAATGCTAGATGACTTCTGCCCACTTTTGCCCAACAGGGGGAATCATCACGTAAGAAGTACCAGATCTGTTAAAAGCTGCCTGCTGTGTACCCTGACAAATTAAGGTACCTTAGAAAAAAAGTGAGTGACCTTCACCCCCTTACAGGAAAATCTTTACTAAGAGAACAGAACACAATTAATCCAATTGTTACTATTTTAATTCATTCTTCAATCCTGTACAGCTCTAAAGGAGAAGTACCCTTTAAATCTAAAATTCTGTATTTACATAGGGATTTCATCAGAAGCCTCAATTAATTTTAAACACAACTTTATGAAATTTTACTATGTTTGGACTATAAATGCCAGTAAGCACATCAGGAAATAGAAATACTGATTAACTAAATGCTTTAAGATACTAATAGAAGCTTGCTAGTGGACATTTAAGTTTTTTTGGTTTTGTCTCTTTGTCTAACACAGCAAGATATCTGCACTCTGCCTCTTTCCATCCCAAGTTAAATATGGATGTTGGTCTATAAAAGTTCTTGTTGACAAACCAGATCAAAAATGAGTAGTTAGGGATCACACAGTCAATAACTCAGAAGCTGATAAAACCTTAAGACATATGAGTAATTTTTCTCATCACCAAGTTATTGTGCATCAGCTGATCCATATGTGGACATGTGGGCATGCTTAGCATATGGCAAACAAATTAAGGCAATTTATTGTAATTCTGCCTCATTATGAATTATGTTATCTGACATTTTCTGATGGATTTATGTGTGAACAGCTAATACATAGCAACTTGTAAATCTATATGTCTAAATCTAATACATATATATATGTATTTTATATATGTATATAAATCTAATACACATATATATATACACGAAAATTATTCTGTTTCTCATTTCCTTCCCATTTTAAAGGCAGATAATGCATTTGTTTTTCTTCAGCTACCTCAGATATCATATTAGCTTTTATTCAGTCACCAAATGTCTCATCAATCTTTTTTCAAAACATAACTTCATGTTTCTGAGATGCCTCAGTCAAACCTTTAGTTATCCAAGTATCTCATACAAAGACCTCAGGCTGTGGATTAACTACAGTCCAAGCTGTTCCCTTTTCCTATTTGAAGGTGAATATTTATTCCTTTGACATTCCTATAAGCATCATGTGTTACCAGCTCTTCTCATCTGCTAAGATTCAGCTTCAGAAGAGTTTGTTTTCCCCTTTTAGAAGATCCAAAGTCTTTCCAAAAGACATCAAGGTACTAAAATCCCTAATTTACTTACCATGACAAAACAGTAGAAGACTGCATATGCCTACGCAAAGTTGATATATATGAATTTTGACTTCTAAAATTTTTTTTTTAAGAAGACAGATGATAAATTAGTCAAAGATCGCAGAGAGTCAACAAGTCAGTAGCAAACAAACCAAACTCAGATTTTCTAAATCTTTGCAACACCTTTTCCCCAGAAAACATGCAAAACCACCCAAGTCCTGTCAGCAGGAGACCACTCAGTTCCCTGGCTCATGTCAAAGCTCATGAAGGTTTCTCATCTTCCCCTCTCAGATCTCTACCAAAGGGCCTGTCCACTTGCTGTTGTGCCCACTGACACAGCAGAGCCCCAGGTGAGATGCTGAGAGAGCAAAAGAGAACAGCCCAGTTGCTCACACAGCACACCAAGAGCTGAGCTGTAGGATCGCTGATCGCTTTCCAAGTACACTCTGTCCAGTTTGAGTAAAGGACACGAACAAGGTCTCCCACCTCTAAGGAGACATTCCTTCAGTACCAGACGTAAAGTCAATTTTTAGTTTTTTCTTTCCATGGCCAATGAAAAGTCAACTATTTTCTGTAATTGGGAGAGGACTCCAGATGAAAAATTTGTCACTGAATTCTGTAACCCTTAAATATTGCAAAATAGGTTTGGAGGTTTGAAACAGGTGAGTATTCAAACCAGCAGTGTTACTGGTTATAACAGACAGGGAGGAGTTTGACGGGTGTTTTTTAACAAGGGTAAGCTGACTTGATTAGATACCTACTGTGAGAAAAAAAAGTTCACAGCTCTGTTTTACACACAATAAGAGTGCCTGGCTTACCAAGAACTGCACCTTGATATTTCTCATTTTTGACCAGCTAACTTGAAGAAATTGTCTTGCAAACTGTTGCTCCTGAGACCATCAGTTGCATTTGAGAGTGAACTGCTGCATCTTCATGGATGATGATCTTCCTGACTTCAAGTATACACTGCTTTGCCAAAAATCAATTTAATGGAAAATATGGAATTCCACCAGTCTAAGTAACTCAAATTTTTACATGACAATACCTTACTGCAAGATCCACAAATTAGGATCACCGTGCAACAATACTTCAAGGTTAGGCGTTAGTTAGACTAGCAGGATTCATAGAGCCCCTACAGTTTGATTTAAATTTCTGCCGAGAAGGAACTTCATCACTAGACAAAATTTTAAGTTAACTGATGGCACTGAAAGATGTGTTAGGAAATTTACAGGAATCTGATTGCAACACATAAAACACAAATATCACATAAAACGGTTAAACTAAAATTAAAAAAAAATTAACACCACTGCTGGGAGCAGAGTTCTTGGTCCTCTCCACTCCTGCCCCCAGCTATGGTGCCTCCAGCAGGCCCTTCACTTCCCTCTGCTGGCCCCTGCACTTGTTAGACCCCTCTAGGAGAACAGTGACATACCTGGCTTCGTAGGATACTACTTGTTTGTTTTGTGGGGTTTTTTCAGGGTCATTCAGATAAAATAGCTAAAGGAAACAAAAGCAGGGGAAAGGATACTGGTAGAGGTGGAGCAACAAGCCTAGATCACTGCAAAACCTTTCGAGATAACCTACCGAGGGTCTAACTCCCTTTGTGAGCTTTATTTCTATTTTGTAATGCACAGCAGCAGCTCTGCAATGTAATAAGGTATCAGTTTAAAAGCAGAAAAGACATCTACTTCACAATAGGTGTCTCACATTCAAAATACTAATAATTCACCACCCCCACACTAACGCTTAAGTAAACAGGAAAAATGATGGCTTTTAAAATATATACAATTGGGCTAATGTTTAAAAAAAGGCTTTTTTTTTTTAATTAAAGATAGTTCATGCCACATTTTTCCTGTTCAAAGTACAAATTTGACTCCATCCACAGTGAATAAGGCACACTCCTCCATTCATATATTTTGATTTTATGCTTCTAATAGCTACAGACAATGTTAGCTTGCTGCAATCTCCTTCAATGTTAATTCTTCTGAAAATGTTCTTATTGGCATGATCTGAAGCCCACAAGGCTCTCTTCGTTTGGCTTTAGATTAGGTCCTTACATAACTGCAACATCTGGGGCCCATTTCAACTATGCAAGTTGCAGCAGCCACAATTTCTGTGTGTATAAATTAATTTCTGTTAAACAGGCACCTGTAATTTGGAAAAATTAATTCATACTCTCCAAGAAAATAATGAAATAAATACTGCAATTCTGAATGACATACACCCCCACTGTATTCCAGTGGAGGGTTTTTTTATCTTCTCTGCTTTGCAAATTAATAACCATATCTGAACAGGGGATAAAACAACAGCAGACCATTATCACATCTGGAAATACTGGAAGGGAGAAGGTCCAGGGTCAGTACTCTTCTCCTACGTTATTTTTATGCAAAGTATACAAAGTATTACATATCCTTTGTAAATTCTAGATTGATCTGTGATTTTAGTCAGGAGCCAGCAAAGCAATCTAATATTGAAGTACAAAGGGCACACCACACCATAGCAGAGCCCACATGGAGCAATTGTTAATATGTAAGTGAATGCATATTTGTTTATGTGCAACTTCACAGTGAAGTCTGGAAGAGATTGCTATCAAATAGTGAAAACTCCCCACACAGTAGCCCTTAAGATATATGTAATGTAGAAGTATGATGAGCTCTTATAAGCTACTTTCTTCTTGAGCACAATTTTGCTTCAGTGAAGAAAAATTACAAATTCTTGTTAAGTTGCTTTTTTTTTTCCTACCAATAATAAAAAAATCACACAAGGGTATCTATATCCATCCTTGTAATTGCACAAACAATAAAATGTTAACAGGATTATCACTAAATCCTTGTGAAGTATTCATTATTACTCCTATAGAAACAAGCCCTGCTGAAATAAATAGATAAGCCACAACTACTATCCAGTAAGGTCCACTGATTTACAGGGAATCAGAGAACGGTCTTCAGATTAAAGCCTCTAAGATTATATCAAAAATAGGTCAGTACAACAGTTTCTTATAAGGACTGAAAATATGCTATTTTAGAATTATTTTCTCAACTCTTATCAATGCAATAAGATTGGATTATTCACACTCATCTGTTTATTTTCATATTCTCAATTGGAGAACCATTTATGACAGGATACTACAGTCTTCAAATATCTGATATTATCTTTCTATATGGATAGAAATTATAGTTTATTAGGGTGATAATGCAGTGTTTTCAGTGATCCTTCGCAAACAATAGAAGTGTCTCCACCCATGACTCTAAAAGGCACTGGGCTTTGCAATTCACAGTTCAAGACTACTTATCTGGATTAGGAGAGCAATTACTTGCCAATTAAGACACATAATTATGCTCAAGAAAACAATGTAACACAGCAAAAAGAACGCTAACTTACTCTTTTTAATAATAACAAACACTGTAGGGTGGGGTTTTTTTTCTTGTAAGCAGTGTAAGAATGATAAAAAACACAGTCATAACAAATTTAAACTACAATACATTACCCACAGAACCTCCTTTGACAGAAGACTAGACTGCAAAATAAAGCAATTAAGCATTTGCTCAATGTTAATTGAATTCTCTTGTCCTCATATAATCATATTCTCATTTTCAGGGAGCTCCTACATTTTTTAGCACTCAGACAGATGAATGTTTACTGATCTACTACATTATATATTTTTTTCTACTCTTTGTTCCCCTAAGTATTTGGGCCCCAGGCCCCCTGCATTGTTCTGAAACCTTTGTTATTTACTTATGTTTTTTCTATTTTCTGAGAAGCTCATCACGTTCTCTATAGTTTCAAAAATTTATCTTCACAATAACAAGTAAGATGGAGCGAACTTTTTTCCCACTTTACAGATGTGACTTTAAGCAGGCAGAATATGGGCAAAAGGGGACATAGTACCTCCTCAGTATTTGAAATTGGAGCATGCAGTCTTTTTGTTGCCTGCAGCACCGTAGTTTGGTGTGCAAGAGAAAGCCTGCTGCTTCCCGTATCAGTGCCTCACCTCCAAATAGCTGACAACAGGAACAGATCCTCTTGTAAGGAAATCTTTGGAAGAAAGAACTTAAGCCATTGCAACCATCTGCAGTGTAAATTCAGAAACCATATTGCTATTTCGTAAGTAGCATACACAGCATACACAGCAAATGACAGAATTGGACTCAAAAAGCGACTGGACACAACACATTCTTGGAAAACAAATCCAGTGAGAGCCAGTAAACACAGAATAAATAAACCTTAGAGGTAGTACCACAGCTGCAGTTCTTGTGCCTGTACTCACAGAGAATGAAGTGTTATGTGGAAGGGTATGACTATCCACTTCCTTTGGGTTTATGTTTCTTTCTATTTCTGCTACTGGCTACTATTGCAAACAGCTAGATAAATCTTTGATCTAACTTGGAACAGCAAGTTTTATGTCAAGTGCTAAATTAATAGATGAGGGGAGTAAAAAGAAGAAAAGGAGATACACATCGAGTTTTTCAATGTTCAAAGCTAGCTTAAAAGCTGATATAAAACATAACTCCCAGGAAGTGTCGTGGTGCTAAGCTGCTCCTAAGGCTTCAGGGCTTAGAAATGCCTCTGCAAAATCTTCCAGGGAAAGAGGCTGGTGTTAAATATACTTAGATTTTCCTTTTAATTCCTTTTATGTTTTTCCCTTTTAACTCTGGGTCTTTTTTTGTGATCAAGGACTTAAGTTTTCCCTCTGGTAAAATACAAAGCAACCTCTTGTTGGGTTAGAGCACGAATTACCCAGACACATCACACTCAAATGTGGGGCACTAAGTGCAAGCAGTCCCTTTACACGATTGTACACAGAAAAAAAATGCACAAAGAACTGCTTTGCCTTTTCACTAAACTACATAGGTCAGTAGGATGTTAGTACCGTAATGTACCAGGTTATGGGAAGGAGTTTTCCCCACAGCATTAAACTGCTTTTGACCATGAACTAGGCAGCAGAGGGACAGCCCAAGACATCAGGAACTGCCCAGAAAGTTATATTATATCTGCAAGTAGAGACTTGATATGATAGTGTTATTTTATTTTCCTGCCTAATATAATTTAGTCCATTTTTCCCATGATTATTTCCTTAATGTTCTCTGTGAGTCAAAGACATGATATACCCTGCTTTTAAACCTGATTTTGTCCATAGCCAGAAGTTGCAATAGACACTGCACTTCCTGTTTAATTTTTCTGTATAGCTAATGTAAGTATTTTGTTTGAAAAGCTTCATTTTCAACACAGAACATATTTGTGAAAGTAATATTTTCAAAAGTAGAAGAATGTGAAGAATATGGAAACCAAAGGATCATATGATTTTTGGACAGTGCAATACCACTGACCGCATTTTCAGATCATCTGTTCAGTCAAAAAAGAAAATTATTTTGCAAAACATCTACTACTATGTGAATTATCAAGCATAACATGACTTACAAATGATTGCTAAAATGCAGCCTTGGCCATGCAAATGCCATCTTTCATACAAGGGCAGAAACAGAAATACTTCTTAATAAACATGGAGGTACCTCCAAGGCTGGAGAAAGATCAGGGCTTTTCCTCTTGGATCACTGGGCTTCTGGTTCAGTCATAGCAGTTAGCAGAGCAATCACTGCAGGGCCCCAGAAGATAAATTGGTGGCTGTTGTTATGGGACAATACTTCTGGCTCCTCTTACTGGGGTCTATTGCATCAAACATGCCTGGACCAGCTCCTGAACCAAAGCCAATTGGCCTGGAGTTGCCAAGTCCACAGTATTTAACTAACTCTCTTTCCCTTCAAAAGAGGATGGTTGAATCCAAACTGTCCCACAGAAATACTACCTGGCCTGTGCTGTCTCACAAGTGATGCCAAAGAGCTGCCTGGAAGACTGCGAGTTAGTCTTGGCCAAACACACACCAGGGATTGCTCTGACAACTCTACAGAGGGCTCCTTTGCCAGGAAACCTCTGATGCTCCTCAGCTCCTATGAACAGAAACAGCCTTAGTACTAGACAGCTTCAATAACTCCTACAGGCAAAGCCATGCCCCATTTCTGTCCACAAATGTACTTTAAAATGCCTTCAGGTGATTTTTCTACCATCGTTTCTAAGCCAACTCAAGTGCTCCAATTTTATATTCTCACCTGCTTGTCTAGAGTTTTCTTTCAAAAGACAGACTCCCATCCCCTCAGCAGGCAGGGCCGGGCCAGCAGCTGCCCACGGAACATCCCGCGTGTCTCTGAAAGGCTTTAAGACCTTCCAACACATTTGAGCACTGCTAATATCAGCTTATTTCTGTTATGAATCTTCTTACTTTTTTACTTTTACTCAGTTAAATATTTCCATAAAGCTTTGGTGAAGTATTTAAAAGAAAGTTTACAAAACAAAACTGTGTTGGATGCAGCACTGTCCTTTAAACAGCTGGTTAGATTAATGTAGTTGACGTTTGTTTAAGACCTGGTTACATACACATCCGTCACACTTCCAGGCATTTTACACACAGATTTCGAATTGTTGAAAACATACGTTCAGAAAAATACATCTTTATCTTCCTGCTACTGGGTTTATTTCAATAAATCTGTTTAAGACAAATTTTCCATGATACAGACCCAGCCCAACCACTGCTTCTCTTCTTACCACCTTTCCACACAAAATTTCCTTACTTTTTAGACATGGGACATATTCAGATCAGTATAATATAATACAAAATAAAGCACATGTTCACTCTGTATCCTCTGGGGAGAATTTCAAACTGTATGGCTCCCCAAGACTGTGACCCTTCTTGTACGGCTGAGAGAGAAGAGGTTTGGGTGTGGAGTTCTTCTGTTTGTTTTTATTCTTGGCTGATAGATTTCAGTGGCACAGCAAATCAAACATATGAAATCTGTTTGTTTCAGCCCCAGAGACTGGTTGGAATCAGAAAGTAATCAGAGACAGGAATTAAGGGAATGATTTTGTGTCCCAGATCTGGAGAATGCTACAGGGGTTGCTGGGCAGTATTTAGACAAGAGGCTGCTGGAAAGAAGCTTCTAGAAAAGAGAACACAAAACATAACACAAAATCAAACCAAAACAGAAAAAAACCTCTTCCATTTGCTATTTTTGGTACATAAGAGATATTTTGGGATTAGCTCATGATGCAGATAGGTGGATACATCGTAGAAAATAAATAATGTGAATTCTAAAAACAATTAGGCTTCTTATGTAACAGAAATAAAAGAAGGGAAGGGGATTAAAGAAGAAAAGAGAATAAATCAAATGTATTTTCTAAAAGAGCATATTTTTCTACAGAAATTATTTTGAATCTGATGCACAGCTGCAGCATGCTCAGTGCTGCTCTGCCCACCCAGAAACCTCTGCCCACCCCTCAGTTGAGGCTGAGAGAGGGAGGAGGGACATCCCTTTTCCAGCTCCTGGATGGTGAAGAAACATAGAATTAATCTTTTACACCTCTTTCTTAAGGTATTCATCTTGTAGACTAAATTTTTAATGTTAGATATTTGTTTCATTAATAGCATGCAGATGTCAGAAATTAAGCACTCTTTATCTGACTGTGTTGTCTTCCATGCTCTGTGCAAATGTTGTTGGCAACACAGAAAAACCAAAAAGTTTTGTGGTGTCTGACAACAGTAAACCCCGAGTTACAGGAACAAAAACAGTGTTCTCAATTTACCACCTAGGTACATCTCAAAATATTAACATGCCAACCATAGCACCTTAACAGCATATCTATAAATCAGATGAATTTTTAAAAATTTGGTTGTTCTGATTACTTCTGTTTCAGATGACAACTTCTGCATCAATCAAACGTGGCTGTTACTCAAGCTGACTTAAAAGCTCACCTTCAATTCTGGATTAATTCTTTTCTGTGTCATCATTGCCTTCTACCTCTATATCGTTTGCTGCTCTCACCATATTTTGACATTTTTTTGTGATCAATATGATTTCCCTTTCTTCTTTTAAATCATTCTCGCTCACCTTATTGTGTTATTCTCCTATACTGGTGCTCCTTGAAAAACCAACAAAAAACTTGCAAGAAAACCCTTTCTCCAAACCCTACTTTCTTAAAAGACCCTGTAAATTGTAATTTAATCAAACACTAATACATAATTCTTGCTTTAAAGACCTGAAACCTCACCTCAGAGCTGTCAGGAAACACAGTTTCCTAAAAAAAAATTAAAAATTCTTAATCCTTTTTTCCTTATGAAATCCAGTAGACCTAAATAAAGATCCATTACTTGCAAACTTATTTCTGTAGTAAATCTATTAGATCAGCCCTGACAAAAATGAATTTGTAATGAAGAATATAAATCATTTCGGTACATGGAGAAGTCAGGTCATTTGGAAGGTGCTACGTCTCTAGTATTTTTGGTTTAAAGCTGTTTTACAGGACGTTTTGTGACAGATACCTTTTGATGGAGGGTTCAGACCCCCTCTCTCTCTCCTTGGCTATGTATTTCTCATCTCCTGATACACTTTCACATCAGCCTGTGTGAGAAATAGCGCACAAGAGAACGGGAACACTCAGATATCAGTTTGCCACTACCAAGCCCAGCATGTTCACAAAACAGGTCATGTCACGGCTGCAAAACTACCACTTTTATGATTTTTTTCAACTGAGATAGAAGGGTATTCTTGCTAGTAAGTGGCATAATTTCAATTTGTCCCCTTCTTTTCAGTGTGGGATTAAAGGAAGCAGAATGCTGCAATTCTGTTCACAAAAAAACCCAACCAAACAAAAAGAACAAAAACAAAAACAACAACAAAACTTTGGGTTTATTGATCCATCGAGGGGGATTCCCACAGAGAACAGAAAAATTAACTTTTCCTTACATTTGTTATTTTTACAATTTACTCCTTATCTTGCTGTGAGAGGAAATTCAAGTGCCGTTGCATTCCAAGTAATCGTTTTGACCCAGAGCTTACTCCCTTGCACACCCCATGCAGCCCTCCGGCAAAGGCCAGGCAGAGGGAGAGCAAAGGGAGGGTTCGGCCGCCCCTCCTCACCCTTCTCATTCAGCAAAGCGCCTCCGAAAAGCTCCGGTAACACAAGGCAGGCGCTTGTCCTGACACTGCTCTGCCTACGAGAGGCGTCTCCTGCCCACCCGACCCCTGCTGCCTCTCAGTGATTGTTTCTTCCTAAGGAGATTTAGGCAGTTTGCGTCAATCAAGGATTTAACACAAGACATAAATGCCATCCCCTCTTAACATAAACAAACAACTGTCAGCACCCCTCCTGATGAGCCAAGGCTGCCTGAGCGGCTGGCAAAAATTGTAAGTTAGTCATTTCTAGGGTACTCTCCTCTTCTACTACCTAATCTTATCATTTAATCGTAGGACTGATTTTAAAGGTTTCCATTTCTCTGCAGTAGCAAAAAAAAACTGTTTAAAAAACTATGAACGCTGGTATTAATAAAAGGGAAATTTGTATGAAAAACAATATTTAAAGCCCTGAATTATGTACATAGTATGAAAACCATTAACAGAATAAACACATGCAATCATTAAACATTTTTCCAATGCCAACTATCAAAAGGAAACAGATAGAACTCAAGCAATGAGTTATTGTATAAGGCTTGATCCCTGTTCCATGGAGTATATCTGTATCAAAATTACAGAAGAAATTAGCACTCATGAGTTACAAGGCTTCAAGCCTGGTGGGATTTTTCCCCCAGTAAACTGAATAATATTAAATATGTGTTGATTAATATTATTAATATTATTAATATAGTTTAGATATAATAACACTTAATTACACACATATTGCTTGTATCATTATTAAGTATAACTAATATTTAATATATGTAATATTTAATTTTTAAAAATATTGAATTTAGTTGTTTTAAAGTTGCAAAATAAACACAAATCCTGCTTGATTTTAGAAGCAACAGCTTTTGCTTTTTAAACCTGTCCATATTCAATGCATACTAACAAACTGAGCAATTAATTACAGAATTACAAAGTCTTTAAAAACTGGCCCAATTATTCGCACAATGAAATTATCAGGAAATTATCAAGAAATTAGCAGTTTGCCAGATGCCCAGTAGAAGGCAGACAAGGAAATGCCCCTGCCTCCCAAATGATGTCACCTAATGGCCAGATGCATTTCTCCTCCTCACTCCTCACCACCAGCACACATCTGCGTTTTTTATCCCAGGTAAAAATGAAGTGGCCTAAATACAGCTCACGTATTATTTCCTCATACAATAATTTAAATACAAGTACCTCTTCTTTGCCCTGGATTCTCCTTTTAATAAGGTGTTTGTTAGCTCCTACTGAACACCATTAAATCAGTAACAGTGATCCTTTTAGCCACAGTTCAGAAAGTTCCCTTCACTATGCTAGAAGCTTATTACAATTATAGCACCTCTTAGCACTTGAACTTTTGATCTGACTTCCTTAAAAATAGCAAAGTCTCCAAGTTCAGAAGAACATTATTGAAAATAACAGTATTAATGCTATTTAATCAGCTCAATTTTCTTCTCATCTCTTGAAGCAGAAGACAGCAGGCTGCATATGCTAATCTACACTCAGATTGACGCAAAATTTAAAGCTGTGTCTTTTAATATTTCATTCTAACACTGTTAAATAGCAATTCTGGAAGCATGCAAAGCGTCATGCTAACATTTTCAGGTAAAGTTTGTCCATCCTAACTTCCCATGTTCTTCTGCTGATAGGTTTTGGGAGTTGAATCCAAAAGTTTCCACCCTCAATTTCTTTCTTTCTTTTTATGCCGCTGCAGAAGCTGGGATGGTTGTAGGAGCAGAAGAACTGCCTCACAGGCTCAGTATCTACTTCTCACTCTGTGGTTTCCTTAGTACCCTTCTTGACTTTCTGGAAAACCTCTGTAAACAGCATTCAGTTGTGCTCTAAGGATGTTTTGGAAACCTTCAAACCTCTAGGTCCTGCTCACAGGGTAATATTGCAGAGTTTCTTAGACAAAATTAAAATCAGATCTATTTCTATTGAAAACAGGGTCCCAAACATATCCTAAATTTCAGAAAACAAATCAAATGCTGTGACTTTGTAGAACAGTTTTGTCAATACATGATTGAATTATTTTTTTTTTTTTAAGTAAAAGGGATATAAGCCCACTCCTATTTGAAATAAATAATGCCACAAATATGCCACAGAGATTTAAAAAATAAAATGGCAAACACTTGGACAGTTTGTGTCTCACTTATGCTCACACAATCCTAATTAACACCGGCAGAATTTGGCCTGCTGCACAAGCCCCATATAATCCCCCCCTGTAGTCTGCCACACCAGAAGGTTATTCCTTGAAACACTCCCCAGTAAGCCGGATAATTCTAGAAATGACATTTCAATGCCACTGAATCAGTTTGCCTAGTGCTACAATTTAATTTCCAAGCCTTTTCCACTTGACTTATATTACAAGATAGAAATGGTGACAATAAAATCTTTTTTGAGAAAGAAATCAAGGCCAGCTATGACTATTGTTGTCTGTAGAATGGGACATTCGTTTGGAAATTATTGAGTCTTTGCAAGGGTAGCATCATCCCTCATTTACTGTATATATACAAGGCACATCACAAATTACAAAATAAAGCAGGATCATTTAGAAAGAGAGTTTCAGAGAGTTTCAGAGAATCATCTAATGAATAAGATAAAAATAACAATCCCATTTGTTTAGTGTCTTAGGACTGCATTTAAAATGAGACACTGGAACAGCAAGAGAGGAGCAGCGGGAACACAGCAGCTGTTTTTACAATATTTAGCTCCTGGCTCCCAGAAAAAGGGCCTAGGGAGGGGGGGACACACAGGGAGAAGTGATGGACTGAGCATCCCAGAGGCTTCTGGAGCAGAGCCAGGGAGAGTTTAGATTCGGTCATGTCATTGTCCCAAGGCTGACAGCTCAAGAGGCCATTTTGTACCTCCTCGCCTGAGCTGCACTTACAGCTCACTTCCTACAACCCTGGATTGAAGAGTGAGGGTTTAGCATAGAAAACTATGATATAAATAAAACCAGATCCTGCAAACAAATTGGTCTACTCTACTAAATGGATACCATTTTTATAAACATTTCCAGGTACAGCTCCTTGCTCTGCTGACATTATGATCTATGTGGAATAAAGGGCAATCTGCACTCATGCCGTCTCTGGGGAGAAGTACTCTGCTTTCCCATTCATGTCATGTAGGGATCAAACAGGGCCAGCCTCTACCCCAAGCCCAGGGTTTCCTGTTCTTTGGCAGCCTGGCTTTGTCAGCTTCATATCCAGCTGCCTACAGAGATGAGGAAGAGCTCACCTGGCTGCCCTTGCTGTTTATGGACAGCTCTGCAAAATGGCCAGGTCGCAGAAGGGATGAAAGAAGATGCTGCTGCTCTGTCTGATGTCAAAACTGGGAACTCCACATCATGCAGATAAATACACCTATACTTTTCAGGATGTTCCTGGCCTCATCACATAAGGTACATGAGTGACATATCTCTTCATTTTCACTGATGACTCTGCTCAGAGCATATGGATACCATCTAAATACCACAGGGTTTTTTACAGCTTCAATTCCACTCAATTTCTTCACCTGTTGTCTCTTGCCTTGTTTGAAACACTAAAATTTAATAAATATCCACGGTAAAACTAATTTTTAACTCTGCAAGTCATGAGACTGCTGATTTTTTCTTTTTATTTTTTTTTTTCCTAGCAAGGCAGAAACATAAAAACCTTGAAAAAAACACAGTGTAGCAGCATAAGGAAATTTGTGTCTGCTCTGCTAGCACTCTACACTCCATCACACTCCCTTGAAGACAATTTTAGTAAGAAAACTAAGACTATCAACTAAATATTTAAATATACAGTTTTCTTCAAGGCAGACAGATATCTGAACAAATAGGCATATGTGCAACAAAACAGATTCTGATGAGTAATTATTTCATATTCATCATAGACCATTTTTAAAGTTATCTCAGTAAATAAACTACATTCAATAGCACCAGAATTTTCTAAGTTCTGCTATAATAACACCAATACAGTTTTATAAACCAAAAGCCACAAAAGAACACTAAAGCTGTAACACTAAAATCTAACATAGAAACATTGAAAGACTGGGTGTGCCCCTCACCACATCATATATCAGACCAACTGTCTGTAAAAGTAATGTGGACTTGGGGAGGGTTTCCTGTACCATCAAATGGACCTGATAATTTTATATGATAAAACACTGCAGCCAGCTATGAATATCTCCAAAGCTCACCAAAATCCTTAGAAAGCGGTCAGGATAGTGAGTTGTTTGCAAAAGAATAAGAAAATTCTTCACAGCAGAGAAGTAAGTGGGCTTCAAGAAGGTTATTTTGCTGGCACTGGCAAGGGTACTTTTCAGAGGAACTCAGGAGGATGTTTCATCCTTGGGATTTTAATAGTACTACTTTTTTTTTATATATATATATGTTTGATTTCGACTAATCTATTCAGATTTACTAAAGAAATTAAAAATACATTTTCTTATTATAATCTCTCTAGAATTCATCTTGAAACTGGAACAATAGAAAATATGGAAGCATAAAAACATGAAGTTCTGACAGCAGCATGAACTCACTGTATGGCAGGATTGTGTAAAAAGTAGAAGTGCAGATTGCAGACCTAATTCTGCACCCCCAGCAGAAACCAGTGAGGGGCCCCAGAGAGTCCCTGCAGCAGCCACAGCCAGCCTGCACAGCCTTGATGCAAGCCAGGAAGCTTGTTTAGATTTCTGAAGCATATAGGAAAACGCAACTAAAACATCTCTCTCTCTGAAAATTTAGGACCTGAAAAATATGACCTTAGACTTTCCAAAAGAGTTTTCAGCTCAGTGCTCTGCTGAAGCCCACTGACATATCAACATGGATATTACATTTCACCCTGCCTTTTTGCTCTGAAATATATTTGATTATTTCATCTTTCCTCGTGTCAAACTACATGTAAAAGAGAAAATCAGAAGCTCAATACAAAATAGGTATTAAATGACATCCCAAATGATAGTTTTTATAAGGGCTGAAATCTTCCTGGCACAATATAAAAAGACACTGTGGAATGATTTAAGCTTAGAATAATCCTAATATTTATTATACAGCATTTTTAGATTGCATTATCCCAACCTTGAAAACAGCCTAGCTCATGGTCAATGCTAGAGAATGGAGCTGTACAATCATGACAGGTGGTCCCAGCTGGGCTTGGGGACGCTTACACAGAGCTGGGCATTCCTATGCATAGCCATGCATAAAGAGCAAGGAACAAGGAGTATCACAGCGTTGCCCTTGGCCAAATTTCAAGCCGCCCCCCTTGACTGCATTTGGGAGTTACTGGCACGTAAGGCCGCTCTGACAGGATCCACATCCAGCTGTGCCAAACAGATAAGCCCCATGGCAAGGTACCATGAAGGATGGGAAGACCAGATCCAGCAAAGGATGTGGCAAAGGTAGAGGCCAAACCTAGCATTTCAACCCTGGAAGCTCTTTCCTACTGCATTCCAAAACTCCTTAGGGGAAAGAAGTATCTTACTCTCTTCAGATAAACAAGACATCGGCTCCTCACGCTGAGATCACAGAGTGTGTCTGCACCGTTCCCCTGCCAGACTTTATCTGGCAGCTCCAGAGCATGCACAAGCAGGAGCAAGTTACTGCAACATAACACGGGAAAGAGTGACACCCAAATACATAAAAAGTCTAACAGAATAAAAATAAATAATTTTAGCTGTATGAAAAGTAGGGAAAATCCACTGATTTCAAGCACCTGGTCTGGTGCAGGAAAGCAGTGCTGAAGGTCATGTTCCACCACTCCTAGTTAGTGCTGCTTGAATCATTCTTTTGTGGGAGCAGGGGCCAAATCAGTGTCTTGGAACATTGTGTAATGTCTTGTAAAATACTAGGAATACACCAAATTTTTTTTCTACTTACTTTTCCTGAAATGTAAATGCAAAATGAATCATTTGGGTTTAAAAAAAAGTAATTTAAAAATCAGTGTCTGATTCAGGACGTGATTTGAAGAAATGTCTGAATTCAGATTGCATGCTACAAGTACAACCCCGCCTTCAGAACCTTACAGGTATTTGGGCCTGGGTAATGAACAGTGTCATGAATTCATTGATGATTTCCCTTTGCATCTCAGTAACAGTTAAACACGTCTCCCTTCTGCCAGACCATGGAATTCTCAGTTTCTGCTTCTGCACTATATACTCATTATCTCAATTAATATTAATCAGTAATCAAACAGAAAAGCACCTGAACCAAAGAAACAAGACAGGCTAATGTTTTTCTTCCCACCAGGCAAGAACTGAGACACAGAAATAGGGCAATATGCTTACCACTTCTTTTTACCCTGCTACACAATAAAAGACTTTCTCAAGCAGGATAAATACATGTTTTTGATCATCACTTTTGTTTTTCAAATGGAAGGCTTTTATTACATGCAAAATTGCATTAAGCATGTATAATGACCTATTCAGTCATTTGCATAAACATCTTCCATGGCGTGCACAGAACCTGACAGCTGTGGTTTGCTTTAGCCATGCATAAAGAACAACAAAATCAGCCCAAAGACTTTTACTTCACATTTTAAATGTGAAGCCTAACACAGTAAAGAAAAAGGTTATCACTTCCAGAAACACTGGAAAAACACTTAGCCTAGACCTAGCAAGAAAACACTAGAAAACAGGACAAAAAACATGATATGAAAAAATTATAAAATTCCTAAATCACAGGAGATTTGTACTCTCTTGACCTCAATGCTGAATTGGGCATAAATATATTTATAAGAGCTAAATCAATATGCTTCCTTTAAATGGTAAATAGTGTTCTAAGTGTTTTTGGAACTTAATATTTCAAATATACACCATTTGTATATTTGGAGAAAATAAAAATATTTCAAATATTCAACTTCTTAAAATAAAATGAAAATTAAAATACTTTGAAAATACTTTTAGGACTTTATAGAATTTAAAGTATTTTAAAATAATTTGTTTAATCTATTCTCTAAAATATGTTAAACTTTAACATATTTTATAAGTCTACAAGGAGTAGTCACTGGCAGGAATTTAATGAAAGTTTGTTATCTGCTTCTTTCTATAACTACTTCTAGCTATTTAAAATGTGTGTAAAAGTAATTTTTGCTTTAGCCTAGGTGACTACAGTGTGCCCACAGAAAGGCAGGTTTTCTGTCAGGGGAGATGATTTTCTTCAGATTTAACTAACATTTACAAGGCAGGAGGGTATGGAAGAAAATGACTTGCATGACCTTTGCCTTCTTGCACTATCAGGTCTAGACCATTTAAATACTTTAGCCAAAGTATCCTCTTTAAACAATACAGGCTTTATTTAGACAATAAGCTGATCAAGCCAGACAGGTTAATTATTTGCCTTCAGCAGGATATGCGCACTAGTCATGGCTGCAAATCAAAACTACTTTTGAAGTAAGTTCTACAAAACAATAATATAATGTGCATAAAAAAGTCAAAATTGAATCATAAAGTGAGAATTGTTGAGTAGTAAGTCTTAAATATTTAGAAATAAAAGGAAATTAGTAAAGATAATTTAAAAAAATTCAAATAACAGAAATCTAATCAATAAATTATATTCCTCCCTATCTAATGGAAATAACTAAAAATTCTGAAAATTTTTCAGTTTTAAAGGTTAACCACCCATTTCTTTTTTTTTTCTGCCTTATTTTTTATTTACAGTTTTTACAAAATTACATAGGTTTTTTTGCTTTTTTTTTTTTTTTAAATAAACTTGTGAAAGTATAATTCAGGACAGCTTTCAGACAGCAATCTCTTGAGTTTCTAATTATTTGCCTAGTTCCTTGGAAGGAAGTTAGCTGAAATTATGTTACCCATCCCTATACTAAAAAAAGTTTTACAGCATTTGGGGTTAAGAACAATATGGCCTTGACAGTAGTTTGCTGTTCCGGAAGGCATATAACATAACACAGGAAAAGAGCCTAGAGGCATTAGTGTAATCCATCGAGGTTAAAGTAGGAAAGCTAAAATTATTTAATACTTTTTAAGCCCATAGTACAGTAAATGGTCCGTTGCTAGGAAGCAATCCTGGCTAAAAATACAGCTCTTTTTAATATGCTGACTTATGCCTAAAGAATGATGGAAATGGGTCTCACTGAAGGCATTTCTTACACTCCTCCTCTCATGCCACAGAATGCCCAATTCACATTCACAAATGTGTAGACCTGACACACTTCTGAGCCTGGAGGTTATGTTTGACCAGGAAAAGGGAAGCTGAAAAGATGGATGATCTTTACTAACATCTTGTAGGAGTGCCCACAGAACTGTGGTAATAAGCAAAATCTCTTCAAAATGTTAAGATTTAAATTTCTGATCCACTACTGTGACCATGGATTGGCCACCATGAAGAAAGACTTTCCCCCCAGAAACCTGAGAGCCCAGGAAGAGGGTGACTGCCTGGAGAGATACCCTGGGGAGAACTGAAGGATGCAGTAAATGGTCCCAGAGCCCTCCCTGTATGCTATGAAAAATTCCTATAAATAACCAGCATTTACCCTGTTTTGTCTGTGAAGAAAAAAAAAAAAAAAAAAAAAATTAAAGTATCCAAANAAAAAAAAAAAAAAAAAAAAAGCATTCAACTGTCCTAATTTACAGCTATAAACAGGTGAAGCAATTCTTAATCACGGTCCTTAAAAACACCAGAAACAGAAAGCAGTATTTGGCAGTAACAGTGCTAAGAAGCTGCACCCATTTAGCCAGAGAACTCACCAGTTCTCCAGTAATATTGTACCAGGAAGTTAGGTACTGTTAAGGAACACAACACACCAAAAGACAACTTGCTAGGGATTAAAGTGCCATGGATAACTTGAAAAATGTGAACCCAGACAGGAAAGTCTGGATGAAGCCACATTGTTACATTTTGTGCAACAGAGCCACAGTCACATTCCAGAGGATAAACAATATATTTATGAAAAAATAAAATATAAAAGCCTAAGCACAGAATTGCAAAGGTATCATGAATTACCGTAAGCAATTTGAAGACTTTGAGCACAAAGTATTACATTGGTCTATTCAACAGTGTTTAGTGAATGCATTCTTTAAGTAAATGGTGACACAAATCTGAGTTTCTAGTACCTACATAGTGTCCCTGAAAATGAATGTGAGTAGAAATTGATGACAGCTTTAAAAGAGGCAGTAAATAATGAATATTATTGTTTTAATTACTAGATAAATTTCCTGTCAATAATCACTGCTATTGCTGAATTATTTGCAATTCAATTTTATTTATTATGTTTTCACTCTGCAATTCTTTCTCCTTTCTAGGTGGTTTTCTGCTAGAAGTAAGACAGGTTGTTTTTGACTGCAAAAGTACTTCATTTACTTTACTATTCTAACCCAAGAAGCTGCAGTTTAACAGGCAGAGTTAAAGAGGAAAGGTTCAGAACTATGGTAATTTTTTTTTCCCACCTTAAACTAACTTATAATAGGAATTGGTCACTGTCTCAAAGAGTGTGAGATCAGACCCAGGTCCTGTTGTCTTATGGAGTCTCGCAAGTTAAGCTCTGACTCTAAACATCGGCTATTCTCCTTCGTTTCTTTTCTGGCCATGCTACATGATGAAGAGAAGAGCTGGAACATGCTCTGCTGGCTTTGCAAGGCCTCAGCTCATATACCGGTCAAATCTTTGCCTGAGAAATGGCCCACCATGGATGCTACAGTTAGTTCAATCCAGTTATAGATAAAAATGCAAAGATTTCAATGTTCTTGAATGTCCTTTGCCCTCTGGATTAATTTTCTCAGCTACTCTCTCCTTTCAGATTATCCAGAAGCTTATTAGTTTTTGGTTCAAATCTTTTTCTCCTGTCCTAAGTAGAGAACAGCCTGGCCACTCTCTTACATGAGAACCAAGTTTGTCCCCATCCAACAAATAGATGATTGTCTCTGTTATGTTCATAAACATTAACTTAGAGTCCTGAATTTATCAGTTAGCAAAAAAGTCCTTTGCATCAGTGAGGTATAAAACTCTCTCTCTTCTCATTCTTTAACACAATGACTACTTGGCATCTTTAGAGAGGATTTTTTTCTCTTCGAATTTTATATTCTCTGCCAATTTGCTCATTATGGCCCCACAAGACGTGAACATCTAAGTAGGCTACTTTTTGGGTAGCTTGACAGAAGTCATGGCCAATACCAGAAAAAACAGAAAACATTTACTTTGCAAGCACAATGGTTTTGAATGGCTTTCTTCAACCTACTCCTTTTAGTCAGGCACACTCATAAAAGAAAAATCCTATCAGAGTGCATGCATTAAGTAGTTAGTTACAGACTTGAGGAATTACCTACGTATTTTTACAAGTTACACAATCTGTCAAGTCTTGAAACTTCAACCTAACTACAGTTTTAACAGTACCATTAAGTCTTTTGTTAATGACAGATGCAACTGCGTCAGGGCAATTGCAAGCACGAATACAGGCTGGGCAGAAAATGGACTGAGAGCAGCCCTGACGAGAAGGACTTGGTTGGTGGATGAGAAGCTCAACATGAGCTGGCAACGTGCGCTCACATCACAGAAAGCCAACCACGTCCTGGGCTGCATCAAAAGCAGTGTGACCAGCAGGTCATGGGTTGTGGTTCCCCTCCTCTACTGTGCCCTTGTGAGACCCCATCAGGAGCACTGCGTCCAGCTCTGGGGCCCCCAACGTACGGACATGGACTTGTTGGAACAAGTCCAGAGGAGGCCACAAAGATGATCGGAGAGCTGGAGTGCCTCTGCTACGAAGGCAAACTGAGAGACTTGGGGCTGTTGAGCTTGCAGAAGAGAAGGCTCCAGGAAGACCTCAGAGCAGCCTTCCAGTACGTGAAGGGGACCAACAAGAAAGCTGGAGAGGGACTTTTTACAAGAACATATAGTGACAGTACAAGGGGGAATGGTTTTAAAACTGAAAGAGTGGAGATTTAGAACAGATATTAGGAAGAAATTCTTCACTGTGAAGCTGATGAGGCACTGGACTAGGTTTCCCAGAGAAGTTGTGGATGCTTGAACACTGCAAGTGTTCAAGGCTGAGTTGGATGGGCCTTTTAGCAACCTGGTCAACTCGAAAGTGTCCCTGCCCACGGCAGGGGACTGGAACTAGATGGTCTTTAGGGTCCCTCCAAAGCCATTCTAAGATTCTGTGCCACAAGATATAATATACTTCAGAGAAACTTTGCCCTTTGTTTCTAAATATACTTCAATATTATTGCCATTGCAAATATTTACCTTCCTATTATTTACCTTAACCTATATGTGCTACACATGAAATAACTGTAGAAAGTTAACTCCCCTCTTTTTCTCACCACAGTGAGATTTGGCCTTAAATCTTCACTACTTCATCTTTCTGTGTAGATTTACAACTGTAGTACCATCCATTGTAACAACAATACAGATGTTAATAGAACCATCCAACAGCTATAAAAATCACACTGCTAAAACCCATTGGTAGGACATTAGCACTCTACAATATATCAACAATAAATCAGCTACTAGAACTGGAAGTAGAGCCTGAGTTCAAAGACCATCACAACACTATAGTTAATTAATCTGAAATGCCTGAGTCATTGCTAAAGAGCTTTTTCATTCCTTTTCCTTAAAAATGCCATATTTACAACAGAGTTTACACCGTCACTAGGAGAACATCATTTCCCAGAGCCAATGCGTTCATTACTCGTGATGTAACTTGCAGCATGAAGAGTTCCTTTAAAACTGCATAGCACAAGAATACAGTAGTTTCCATTAGTGTGGGAACATACCTCATTTCTCATAGGATTCAAAGTATTTCCCTTAGCAACAATAAATATACGGAGCAAAAGATACAAGGGAGCAGTTAAAAGCATTGGCTGCAAGTGAAAAGAAGTCTTTAATTCCCGATCATGAGCTAGTCTAGCACTGTTCCAGTTATAAATATGCAGAAATCACTCCAATAGTTTAGAGCAACTGGGTTTTGGATTTTTTTATTTTTTTTTTCCTACAGGAGGCAATGTGCATATTTTTAAGATTTATTTTAGTTACAAATACATTTCAAAGAAGTACTTTGCAAAACAAACCAGACACTTTGTCCCTTTGAAGAAGTCACCCACAAAATATCTCAAAATAATCTCTTTCTAATTTACCAAGACCTTAAGGGAAATTTACAGGAACGACTGCAATTCTAAAGCCATTTCTTCATGAGTGCTTGAATTTCCCACAAAAATAGTTCAAATTACAACTTGCATGCTTACTTGGATCTGATCACTTCGCATGTTGTTTTCCCAGCAGCAGTTCATATTTAGAGAGGTAACAGTGCCTCATTTACCCGTCACTACGCAAACCTTTCTCCTCCCTCTCCCACTAAACTGGTCAGACATGTAACACAGTGTGCAGGTAACCCTATCAGTAAGGTGCTGTAGAGGTCATATTACCTGGGCAACACAGTCAGACATATCAAAATTGGAACAAATTGGAAAAAAAGTAATTAGGGGAGGGCTTTTTATCTGGATGAGAATGAGGGTGGGAAAGGTGAAGAACTCGGGAGGAGAGAAGAGGAAATAAGGGTTGGTAGATCAATCGTGTTTGGGGGAGTGTATCAAGCAGCCCCAAACCTGCATCCTCCCACAAACAGATTAGAAATCACAGTGCAGGTTAAACAGCCAGGCTGCTGGGATATCAACAGGGACTTAACTTCTATCTGAAGCAAAACCACCTCACTCCAGTCATGCCCAGTAGCTGAACATTCCACTCAGATTTCCTTCAAATCCCTGCAGACCAGCAGTGCCCAGTCACACCACTTCATTCGCAGGCCCAGGGACTGCAGCCCTGGGGGCTGATCCTGGGTCACCGGACTTGCTGAAACAAAAATAAACTTCTCATTTGTTTTGAAAAGGTGAGACATCAGTTTTACTCATTTAAATAGACTTCTGGTCCAACACTGTAGAGAGGTAATTGATTGATAACATGAGACTATCTGATAGAGAAAAACAGACCAATAACATAAGCCTCGCAGTGCAGCCCAGAACCTCTGTCATCCCTAACGCAGGTGAAAAGACTGAAATGTCTGATCTGGTGACAGTGGAGAAAGATTGTGTGACTGATGTTATTTTAATCATCAGAAATATAGTATAACCACACCTAGCTTTGCCCTTGCACTTACACAGCACACAGAGGTTACACCAGAACAGATTTACTGACTTCAAACAAGCATTTAGAGATAATTACTTAACCGTATAGGACTACATTAAGCATATGACAAAGCTGATGACATTTGAAATTACACTTGAGAGTACAGTTTGTTCAAAAGAAAGTTGGAAAGTCACTTAATAGATTTTGCTCTAATCTTTGTGTCACTTTGCCAGGAACTCAAGAGCACATCGTCGTTCTGCCCTGTCCCTTCTCCTGCTGCTTTCTTGGCCATGGCACTGGGAACACTTTGAAATTTCTGGCGATCCAACACTTTTCTACTTACTCGTCATATCAAAGCTCGAGGAGAACTCAATTAAGTTTATGAGCTTTTTTAAGTGACCTTGCAAGGGCCCTGCAATGCTGAAGTAGCTGGCACACAGCTTGTTTAATTTCTGTTTACAATGGGAAAAATCCCCTAACACAAGTTTCTGTGATATTGAGAAGTATTTTACAATTGAAAAAACTGCAAGAATTTGTCAAAACTCTTCAAATGAAAGCTACCTAAATGAAACTTAATATAGACTATAATACTACATTAATAATATATCAATATTACATTAAAACTTTTTAAAAGTTCAAAATAGATTCGAAAGTAAATGTTTTGTTTATTTTCCATGAAAGAATACAATTTATCAGCTGCCAAACTGCAGATCTGCTTTAGCTAGCAATGCATGATTATGTTTCTTCTTCCTCTGCAAAACTCTGCTCCTAAAAATATGTTACTTTAAGAGGAAATTAATGTCCATTCTATAGTTATATTTTGCCTCATTAGCTTAATTTTTTATCAGTTGTTAATGACTCCAAAGAACATCACCATGTATTAATGTCTTCCAAGCACAGTATTCCATGAACGTATGCACACTGAGTACTTACAAATCTGTGTTTTGTCAGTGTTCAGAAACAGACTAACTCATTAAATAAAATCTCAATTTCTGTACAATAGAAAGTATGATAAAATTAGAAGGAAGTGCACTTTATTCTAAGTGATCAATCAAACAGAACCAAAAAATTAGTGGCCTCGTTTGTGAGAAACAAGGTGTGGTATATGAGCAATTTCTGAGTTTGCAAATCAAGGTTTTTGTGAGAAGAAAGGAGTCCTTGAATTTGGGTGTTGTACCTTGGTACATGCTCACCTGTCTGAATCAAAGCAGACCATACTAACTGCTGTTCTAATTTCTGACAACTAATAAAGGCATTCCAGTAACATCCCATTTTCACCAACAGCCAAGAACAGCTCTAGGACTAGGTTGAGATGACGGTTTACAAAGAATAATCAGTTTCTCAGAATATGTTGTATCTGATCCATGCCTTCTAATATGAAACAAATAAAGAATTAAATATCAACAGCTAAGATAACATTACTTTGTTTTCCCTGTTCCCCTTGTGCTTTTTGGATTTCATTCTGGTTTCCCTGATGTCTTTAGATATTCCTGCATCTTCAGGAAGGAACTTTTGCTTCAAGGATGTCTGAATGGCCCTCGTTAGCCCAAGAAAGAGTAAGCCAGAACTTTTGGTACTTGGAGTTTAACAACAGGAAAACACATTCAGAAGTGTAGCAATGAAAAAATCTGTAAAATAATATCTTGCATATTAATGCACTCAATGGACCAAACATGGTTACACATCATTTTTTTAACAGCTTCCTCTCAGTTTTAAGGAGATTATGTTCTTTAAATGTGTCTGTCTCAAATTGTTTACAAGTCTTATTTTAGGAAGTAACATGCAATGTTATTTAATAAAAATATTCTCCTTATTCACAATAAGAGTACCTAGTACACTAGACATAGCTGTATATAGACTAAACATAACTGTATATATATCTCACAGAATTACGGAATGGGTCAGGCTGGAAGGCACCACAGTGGGTCACCTGGCCCAACCTCCCTGCTCAAGCAGGGCCATCCTAGACCAAATTGATCAGAACTGCATCCAGACAGTTCTTGAATATCTGCAGTGAGGGAGACTCCACAACCTCTCCGGGCAATCTGTTCCAGTGCTCAGGCACTGCACAGTAAAGAAGCTCTTCCTCATGGTCGGGGGGAATGTCCTGTGCATCAGTTTCTGCCCTTTGCCTCTTGTATTATTGCCTGGCACCACTGAGAAGAGCCTGGATCCATCCTCTTGGCACCCTCCCTTTTGGTAATTATAGACATTGATGAGGTCCCCTCTCAGCCATCTCTTCTTGAGGCTGAAGAGGCCCAGCTCCCTCAGCCTTTCCTCATAAGAGGGATGCTCCAGAGCCCTAATCATCTTCATTGCTCTCTGCTGGACCTGCTCCAAGAGCTCCATGTCTCTCTTGTACTGAGGAGCCCAGAAATGGACACACCACTCCAGATGGGACCTTGCTAGGGCTGAGCAGAGGGGCAGGATCACCTCCCTTGACCTGCTGGCAGTGCTCTTCCTAATGCAGCCCAGGATACCCTTGACCTCCCTGGCCACAAGGGCACTCTGCTGGCTCATGAACTTCTCCACAGAGCTGCTTTCCAGCAGATCAGCCCCCAGCTTGTAATGGTTTGTGGGGTTATTCTTCCCCAGGTACATGTGTCTTGGCTGAATTTCATGGTCTTCTCTTTTGATTACTGTCTCCTACAGTGCATATGAATTCTTTATTCAACACAGGGTGGATATAGAGGGAAATCAGACAATAAAACCTCAACATGACTGGAAGATTCAAGGGAAGTCACATCAAAAAGTACAAATAACTCTTTGCCACAGCAATTCTTCCAGTGGAAGAAAAAGTCCACAAGATAGTAAAACCTGCAAGTAACAGACATAGATGAGCCTGCAATAAAATAATTTGCACATGAGAATATGGTACTGCTTTGGAATGCTGAAAACGAAAAAACTGAGGTGTTGTTTGCAAAGAAACTCCTATTATTTTCTAAAAATTCTGGAAACAAGATATTATTACAGAAACAATCAGTCTGTTAAAGTTTAAATTTGCTTCACACATTCTTGCAGACCTGATTAAAAATACTTTGTATTCGAGAACCAGGTTCTATTACATGACAGAAATCTCATGGAGTAGGATTTTCCTGGAAGAGAAGCCAGGCATGTTGAAATGAGGAAAAAGCATTTGATCTGGAAATACAACAAGAATTCAATATGCTGTATCGGATAGAACTGAATCTATTGTAATACCCAAATACTTATTTACCCAAGTCAACATGAATTGAAAGAAACTAGGAAGCAAAGATAGTGGGAAGTCAGATATAAAGGCCATCGTTTGAGCCGCTACAGAGTAGGAGTCTCCAACAGGCTGTAGGTTCAGGTCTGGACTTTTGAATTCTTGAAACCTAGAGCTTTTACAGCTTATTTACTTTACTGCTTTTTCAGAGCAAATTATTGTCACTGTCTATTGCTCTTGGAATCTCTCCTTTCATTTCCAAGATGTTTCACTTGTGACTGAAAGCATTTAGAAATCATGTGTAGTGGGCAAGAGAGACATTTTCATAGCCAATGTGTATCCACAAACATAACCTTTTTGCAGGGTATTTGTACTTTTTTTTTCTCCTGTTTGACATACCTCTGCATATCTTTGTTGAGATTTATCTAGTCTAGTAATCAGCTGTTATATTCTGTGTCAACAAGTGATGATGCTGTTCTCATTATATAGAAGACATCTTACTGACACAGATTACTGACACCTTAAGAGGAAACAAATACACACTTTATAGTAACTAGATTAAGTATTTCCTGATGACCATTCAGAGAAATGATATTAAATGTGCTGCTGGGGTTTTTTTTGTTTGGTTGGTTGATTGGTTGTTTTTTGTGGGGTTTTTTTTGTTTGTCTGGTTTTTATTTGGTTGGTTTTGGTTGGTTGGTTGGTTGGTTTTTGTTTTTTGGTGGCGGTGGTGGGTTTTTTAGGGTTTTTTATTGTGGTATTTTCTATCATATTTCTTTCTACCACAATAAATAATAAAAATGAATGGTGTACTAGGCTTAGTTTTCTGCACAGTATTACATTCAGATTGGACCTAAATACTCAAAAACAATTTTCGCATGGGAAATACTGAAAAGGCTACTGAATAGAAATGGAACTTCAGAAGGCTTTCAATGTAATTGGTAGCCCTTAGAAATTAGGTATAAAAAAGATAGTGGTTAGATAAAAATATCCTCTTATGAATGAGTAAACATAGCAATAAATAAACAGATGCAGAACAGTTTGAACATATAATTACTGAATTTCCATGAAATTCTGATCAGCTGTATCCAAAATTCTATGACTAAAATATGGACACATTTTTTGAACATTTCTCATGAGCCCTTTTTATGGTATGCATAATTTTTGTTCTGCATCACACATTACCTGAAGGACAGCATAACTTGATGGTATAAAATAACTGCAGGACATTACCAAACCTATACACAAGCAGAATCCCAGTTGAAATTTAGCAACTGTGACGAGGACAAGTATTTTTAAAAGGGAGCAAGATGAATCCAAACAGAAAATATACAGCCTTAACATATAGCACTAGTGAGTTCAACAGCACAGAATATTTCCCTATCATCTGTAACGTTAGGCAAATATGAAAGAATTAAAACTTCTCTATCTTCTTTAGTTTTTATAGAGTATTCACAGAGTTGCAGTATTTGCTCAGCCCTAAATGTCTACTATCCACTCTCTTGCCTACCTTTCTGTTTCCCTTGGCTACCATAGTTTTAGGAATAATCCTCCCATTAGTGCACTAATGTTTTGTGTGAAGAATTCATAAATGCTTATGCAGTTACATGTTTAAATTTGTCATGCATCACTGGAAAAATAATCCATTTACACTTTATTCACTCTGGGCCCATTTATGCCTCTAGAAATGCGAGATATATCTGGCAATTTGTCATAAATTGCAATCCCAGACTGTTTTAATCTTTGCAATTCAAATACAGGAAAATTACCATATAAATTTATATTGCAAGCATCTCCAATTTTAGCAGGGGCAAAAAACTTAGAAAAGAATAAATTAAATTACAATAGAAATAACTAAACCACTGGAATATACAGCTGGCATTCCTGTATCCAGATTGTAATGTCAAAGGCCAGTAAAAATACTGCTGAGAAAAACAGGTACAATTTCCTTTTATGCACAGATGCTTCTATAATTTCACCTTCTATTTAACTCAGACGACATTACCTTCAAAGTCAGGTTTGTATTTTTTCCTACACTCTCCTCTGTCCCAGAATAAACTCAAGGTCTCTAAAAATTTCGAGACAGTTCAAGGTAGCTCAAATCAATTGTGACTGGGTCAACTGGTAACTTCTTGTTTTGTTATTAACTCTTGATAGTGAAAAAAATCCACCTCTAACTCTTACATCTTAAAAGTGGGAAAACATATTCCTCTTACCTTCCCCATTATCTTTGTGTGGTTACAGAAGTCCATAGAGCTTAGAAGTAGCAGTTAGAAGTCTGTGGTAAATGCTTGTATATGCTACTGCACGGTATTCACAAAAATTCACCAAAAAAGTATTCTGGGAATGTTGACTCCTCATTAGTGCATGAAGTCAGTTAACAACAACTTTCTACCTTTAACATAAATTGCCCTCCAGACTCTTTAAAATTGCTGCCTGGTAGTCACAAACTCAGCACACTCTACACAAAGATGTGGTGCTAAAATTAATGATACATTCCACTTTGGAATGCCTCATTAATTTTTCAGAGATGATTGCCTAATGTTAGAGATCAGGCAGCCTTGCCTGAGTCAAGCAGTGTTATCGATGGGGATGTGTCACCCCCATCTATCCCAGACTCCCAGTGCAGACCAAGTGCAAATGCAGCCTTGTGCACAGGCCAATATTTCCCAAAGAAACTGCTATCCATGCAGCTCTGTTTGCTGGCACAGCCCAGCTGCTCTGAGGACGTGGCAGAATCCTCATTCCCCTGATTTAAGGGAAAACATTCAGAAACATCAAGGAAAGCAAGTCCTCTAGCTTATAGCAGTCTACTCAAAGTTCTGCATGCCCTGATGACCTTTTTGATAATCGGATTATGAATGTACCTCCAACCAAAATCAGTGGGAATGACACTGATAAATAAGTAAAAGAAAAAACAGAGGAGGGGATAATATGTAGCTAAGCTTTTTGCCTTTTTTTTCCTAGTGCTTTGAATCCCCCGAACTTTCTATAGCACACCACGGGAGCACTGTGCAAGTGAAAAAAGACAATTCAGCAGCCACAGGAGCTTTCTCACACGTTTGCCTCTGAGGGATGGAGACAACCCAGGCCTGCCTCTATTAATAGAAAAAACCTGTGCTGCCAACAGAGAGATACAAAGTTGACATCAGAACTTTGCTGAAGAAGTTTCCTCTATTACCCAAGAATGCTAAGAGCTGTCTCCAACAGAAACTGAGAACTTGAAAACAACCAGAAAAAAAGCAAATTACATGTCATTTCAGTCCACGATTATTTGACAGAACGATTATTTTTCATTAGCATACCCTAAGCCCAAAACAGCAACCTATCAACTTACTGAAAAGAAACACCAATTCATAAGCAATGTAACACACAAGATTTTTTTTTTTAATTTATTTTTCTGTTTGTCACCAGTAATGGTGTACTTCAGCCAAAAACACCTACAGCTGTTTCAGCTATGTTGATATTTAAATGGCAAGAGCCATAATTTTTTAAAGGACAAAGTCCCCCGTGCAAGCCAGAGTTGAATAATCAATTGCCTCAGACTGCTACAATTATTGTATGGATACACCTTTAAGCCCAATCAGCATCTCTCTCCTTAGACCTTTCCTAAGATCCTTGCCTACACTCTTTCAGTAACGTTTTAAAACAGCTCTATAAAATGAGCAATAGTTTTATTATTGTTCCACAGAAAGGTGACACATGACCTTCAATATTTCCCGACCTCATTTACTTTTGCACGCTCTTCACAAGATCGACACTAATCAAAAACACAGTAACAGCATGCCTGTGAATAGCAAGTTCTCTCCAAGTTTTCCTCTCATTCGCATGCTTTGAGAACCTGAAGCAAAGAGAACTCATGAAAAGGAACCTTTTGTCCTCTCTGTTATAAGCACATCAAATTTCATTTGTATTTCCATTATCTTTCATGTTCCACGGTAAACATGAAGCCATGTTCAGATAACTTTCCTGTTATTTCTGGGCTTTTTGCACTGTCTGTCCTTCAAATTACTTTTTTAGTTTCCTATTTTCAAGTTGATCCCAAATGAAGACACAAAAATAGAGTTCTTAATGTAGCTACATCCTGCTCTTGGTATTTCTGCGTTTGTGTAATCCTTCCTTTCTAATACTATCACATCTCTTTAGATTCAAAGCTCTACTTTGCCTTTTCTTTATCTCTCTTTTCTCCCCTGGAATTTTATCTCCTCTCTCTTTTTCTTTGACTACATAATCCTCCATTTTTTTCAAGTTTCAAGAATTTCAATATAACTGAACTATTTTATACATGTTCCACAGATGACCCATCCTATCTTGAAATATTCTGAGCTGGAACAAGAATATTTCATTACTTACATCCTCTTTTAACTCTTTCTTCACTCACTTTCTGTACCATTGTAATACTATGTGTATCATCATGTAACTTCTTAAGTAATAAAGTGAGATAGAAATATCAATCCCTTTTATTAGCTGAGGGAATTCTCCAGGAATTAAAATTCAGTTAATTACATTAAAGTCAGTATTTCTCCTCTGTAAATTCCATTCTTTTGAACTTGAGTGATAGTAGGTGTGCAACAAAGAGTGTTAATAATTAAGAAGACAGAGATAAAAGATACTTTGCAATCAAGAAGATTGTTCTCTTAAATACCAACACTGTCAACTCAAATTAAATATTAATAAAAGCAGAAATATACCATGTACACACTCATAAGCATCCTACTTACAGTAATAACAATGCAGCAAATTTCCCACCCACCCCAGCCTGTGTTTCAGGGAAGAAGAGTTACTCTTCTTAGATGTTGTAGTTACTTCTTAGACTTAGAGTTACTCTACATAGACTTTGCTCTTTTTCTGCAGTGGGTGCCACAATCTATAACTACTTGCAGCAGAGCATGGCAGGAGGCTCTATAGCTTTCAGCCTAAGAGCTAGAATTTATTTTTGTGCATTTGTGGCTCAATGACCTTTCTGCTCAGTAGGTTGCCTTGGCATAGAGTCAAGGTTTGTGGCCCTCCAGCGGGGCTGATACAGTTCCAAAGACCAGAGGACGTTTGGATAGGTAAAAAGGGTTGTAGTTAGAATACTAAAATGATGCTACTCTTGAAAATTACATCAGGTACACAGTTAGGTGTCTTTTATAGAAAACTGGAAGGTGTTTATTACTCCAAGGTACTGGTATAACAGGCAAGCCAAATAGTTTAAAGAAACTACAGGGGAAAAGTCTTTCATTAACACACATAAAACAATATTTTGAAGACGCTATGGTACTTCAAAGTTCCTAGTTCAAAGTTCTCACCAGCATCTGATGACTAGGTTGATAACATAGTTTAAAGAAATATATCATGACCCATTGCTGCACTTATTGTAACCTACTGGCTTTTCTACAGTTGTGGGTCCTAACTACAGTTGTGACAGAGCTCAAAGGTAGCTTTGTTACATAAAGAAACAAAAAATTAAATTGCTTATATTAGACAATGAAAATTAAATTCATGTCAATAGGAGTCAATTTAACAAAATTATTCCATTAGGGATAATTAGATGAATGCATTTTGCAAATCAAATATAAAAAACCCCAAGGCACTAGATGACAAACACATTTTTCAGTCTTCTTGTTTAGATCAGCCTCAGTTCTTCCCAGTAACTTTCAAAAACATTCACATGTGGCAGCATCAACAGCCATTCGAGAGAGAAGTGAAAATATTCTCCACATAAGTTAAAACCAAAGTTCCCACAGCTCCTAGGAGGCATTTACTGCCTTTAAAAAGCCAAACACCACATGTAGCAGCAAGCAAAGCTTTCCTCAAGATCATACGCACAAAACCACTGCTGCAATTCACAGAGCCTGTATCGAAGGCATGCAGATCTATCAAATGGTATCTGAAGAGCTTCTGGGGAAGAAACAACCCACTAGGAAGTTGTTAACTCCTCAGTTCTTGAAAGAGATATTAATTTCTCAGCCTTGCTATTTCTGAGGTGAGGGTCCTTGCAGTAGTCAGGGTCTGTCAGACGTGTTGGTGCCAAATGTTGGCAAAGGTCCCAGAAGCTGCCTAGTTTTTAAACACTGTAGAAGGTTTGAATTTTCTTTTTCCCAGGGGCAGGCACTCAGGTAGGCACTTGAAGCCCCTGAAGAAGAACAATGAATTGTGCAGATAGCAGTTTCTTGATAAAAGATACACCAGCACAGCGTGGTTTCTGTCCTTTAAGAGCATTGTATGCTGAAGACACAAGGATCGAATGTCAACTTCAATTACAGAACAGCAAAAATTTAGCAAAGACCCTGATTCAGCAAAGTGTTTGGCCACAAGCTTAATACTGTGCAGGTGAAAAATCAGCTGAAATTTCAGCAGATGTCAAAGTGTCTTAATAGATTACAGCCAAATTTTTTTTCATGTGCTCATCCTTGTGATTCAGCCTTGGACCCTTGTATTTTCACTGCATATGCACGAAGGTCAAGATCAAATGCCCAGAGAGGTAAAATTTTCAGAGTCAAAATCCAGATTTTCACGGAGTTGAAGATAATCCCACTTGCTGGGATTTAAATCAAGTGATACTTTGAGCAGGTATCCGATTCTATAAAGTGCCCTTGTACTTCACTGCAGGATATGTCAGATTTTCAAAACATTAAAGTACTAAAAAAAAAATCACTATTCTCATTACTTGTTTTAAACATTCTTGGTGTGATACGTATTCTTTTTCTTTTTTCTTTTAACACACACATCCCACAAGAAAACTGAAGAGCAAGAGATGAATGCAAGAATTAGATAAAACTATCTTCATCTTTTTATAACTACGAATTTCTTACTTTTGCTCAAACAGTTGTTCTGTCACAATTTTAAATTACTAATAGAACACATTTAGTTCAAAATGAAGTCAGAAATCCTTACAGATAATTTTTGCAGGTTTGTTTGTGGGTTTTATTTAATGTGAAAAATGGTACATGAAGTAGAAGTAATACCAAAAGCTACAGTGGTTTGGATGCTGCATCTATTTCTTTATATAGCACATAGTTGCAATCATGTAAGTTGTCATATTTGCACAGGAATTTTCAAATCAGTTTATACTTTATACATTTCACGTATGCAACTATGGGTTTAGTGAAACAATTAAAGGTCATTAATGTCTACAACACAGAGCTATGCTATGATAGATAAAATCTGTATCAATCACCCGATTGAAACGATTACCAAAACTTACCATTTCCATGACAGTATGTATCTATTTCCTTTTTTATGCAAATTAGTAGTGAAAGCATGGAGCAGGAGAGAGGACTTATTTATTTTATTCTTGGTGATTATTCCACAGTGCAAAACTATGGGTAATAAGTACCTCAGCATTCTCCAACATAATCACCAGAAACAGGTATTTGAATACCTAAATATACTTTATATTTAAATACCCAAACCTGGAGACCATCATAGCTGCAGACATATGAGATTTCTACTTCCAGGAAGACACACTATGTATGTGAGCAGTTTAACCCTCAGTATATAAATTGGGGGATACAAACACCTCTAAACTAGGCTTATATACAACCACAACCTGCTTCATGAACACACTTAAATGTCTAAGTAATATGAAACTCAATGCATTTTCATAACTATTAATCACTAAGCAGGGAAGGGAAGGTATCTGTATCCTCACAGCTGGCAGCAGCATCCTTTACTTCCAAACAACCCCAGCACTGTAGAAAAGACAATGCAGTTATGGGGAACACAGTTGGGGCAATATTTGGGACTCAGTGAGGTCACTGAAGAAGCCCTAAAGCTATCTACTGAGCAGTTGTCAGCATTTCCAGGACTCTGCATGGAACCGGGATTTGATGATATTCCTCTTATTTGGTAGAGCAGGCTGTGCACTGGTAGCGTTGTATAATCATACATGATGGGGGTTAGGAAAGGCCATTGTTGCTTACTCAGGAATTATATTTTGTGGCTTACTTTATTCCCCAGCAGGAATCCTAGCTTCTGACACAGAAATAACATATAAGGACAAAATAACAAAGTATTTTCTTAGTAAAAAAGAAAAAAGTGAACAGAAAAGACACTGAAACGGACTCCCTCATCCCACTGTGTATTAGAACTTATTACAACATACTGAAACAACTCCTGGGACTTTTTAAATAATGCTTAAAAATGTGAATCATACCACACAGAAGAACACCTACAGTACAAAATCACTGAAATATAAGAAAATAGAAATTAAACTATATTTGGTCATTAAACCCCTCGAGATCTTTAAAACGTAAAGTCTTGACCGTGCACCCTGAAAGCCACAGCAATTTTGCAATGGATTTAAAAGTGCATAGCACAAATCCTTTACTAGCATGAATGAAAAGTATATATAAAAAACAAGTAAGCTGAGAGTCTCTAATCGTAAAATTTTCTAATACAGTTCCTCCAAAATTCCAGTATTCAAAATACTGCTTTTTCCTTAATTCTTAGGCATATCTTAAATAATTATGATATTTAAGGATTTTTAATCTTTTTATCTACCTTACACCTCAGTCTGTATAAGTTTATATTTCTACATATATATAGAGAGAGAAGCATATTCATATATATCTGAAAAATTCATATTTATAGAAGCTTTATTCAGCCTTTTGTACTTACCCAGGACACATTTTTAGCCTTGGGTGTTTTTAGCATGGCAACATGCAAGGCTGAAAAGACCAACAACAGCCCCACCAGCATGGAAAGTCAGATGGAGGGGTAGTCCAGGTGCCTTGCTTACACCAGGGTGTATCTCCCTTAGCCTGGCTGACACAGGCGCTCTGAGCATGTGGTCAGGTAACAAGAAAAAAAGTCATTTTTCTTCCCGATGTACAATCCAGTCAAACTGAGACACATCTGCCTTCAGCAGCAGCTGGCTGTACTTCTGTATATCCATGAAATCCAAAGTTGGCTCCTCTCTTGGAAAAGTTAAAACCAAAAGGCAAAAGAACGTAGTCTCACAGACACTTCACCCTTTCAGTGAGAAAATGCAGAGTTCAGTTATCCTCCAGGCTTCCACCCAAGCTCTGAGGTTGTAGGAGAATGAAACCCAACACTGGATGCCACTTGCCTTCAGAGGATGTCAAAGAGATACACAGTTGCTGGATGGATGCACTGTTTAACTGCTCCTATGCCTGAATATTTCACGACCCCAGGATCTTTCGAGTAATTAAGAGAATTAGGATCTCAATGTCAATAAATAATGCATGCCAACAGATCATGCAGGTACCTGTTGCACTGTCTGTGCCCGTGGTGTGGTGGCTGTGGCTCCAGCCCTGCGGAGGGCACCTGTTCTCCCTGCGCTGGGCTCACCCGGCACAGACACGCATCCCAGAACAGGAAGCAAAGGCAGAAAATCACTGTCCCTGCTCGTTTCTCTTTGTTCCTCTGCCCTTCTGTCCTTTTACTTTTACCTCCTGTCAATCTAGATTACCACAGCAGATCCAGGCTAAATTTTGCAACTATCAGTAGTGATTAGAGTGAGTTGATTGAAATCGGATTATACAGGAAGACCTCTGCTCCCTCACTCAGCACACGGGCCAGTACCATTTGCAAAATACTTATGCTTCACTGCACAGTATGAGAGCATTTGGAGCAGTCCATTAGAAGAGAAACAGTGCAGTAAAAAAAGCTGCACTGTCTTTAAAGAGAGAGAAAACACATCCTGTTTTCAGTGGCTACATGACTTTACAGGGTAATGTTTCAAACCATTTCCAGATGGAAGAGTTTGTTGGGGCGTCACGGATTCACCAGAGAGCATGGTATATCCAATAGTGGTAGTATGTACCTAAAGTGCTCTGTGTATCTGGTTGCTATTGCTCAGGTATGGATCCAGCACGAGTGTACCTGAATGGTGTCTAAGCACTGAACTTGTGAGAAGCATCATTCTTCCCTGAAAAACATCGGGAAATCCTACTGCTGGTATCTTACACAACTCACAAACAGAATCTAATTCAAAAGTTCTTTTTCCAAAGCATATCATTAAATGTAAATGGAAGTGACCTGCTTGAGCCATTTTCAAATATATATATGTTAGTTTATTTAAATACAAATATAAGCTATCAGGTAAGAAGGTAGGACATACAGAAGGTATTACAAAATTACAGTGCCATCCTGAAATGCTGATATTTTATCTTGAAAAGAAGAAAACAAAAAATAAAATACAGAAGGAGATGGTGGAACAGAACAAGACGATGAAAGAAAAAATAAAAAATGTACAAAATTAAGTCCAGCTCACAGATATTGTGAATCTGACACACAGATGCAGCTTGCATTACAACACACCATTTTTCTAGGACTTCCTAAATAATAACTTAATATTATTATCTGCTCATGATACAGATCTAGATTATGCTTCAAGCATCATCTGTCACTTTACACTGATTATTTAACGTATTTTCATAAATGCAATGGGTTCACGATTCCACAAATTCAATTTGTGGATGGTCCATAATTTTTTTTGTGGATATTAGAATAATATTAAGGTCTTTTCCAAGGTGGCAACATAAACCTTTTATTTTTTATTTTTTTTTTTAAAAAAACAACCTCTAGAAACCGCTTATCCTGACCAGGACAGGCATAAAATGTGCGTATTTTCCAGTGGAAATAACTATCTGATTTCCAAAAAATTCAGATCCACATTGAAGGTAATCAGAAGTCTGGTACACTCTGCTTTGCATATGCTAGAGCGAAGGTTTAGAAGCACACAGTTGTCAATTAGATATCTTTTTTTTCGTAAGTCCACTTAATGTCATGGATCTGAAGCACTATCTGTAGCTTCAAATGATTGGGACTCAAAGAGTGGATGATTGCCTCAAATAAATGTACTGAGGTTCAAATCCTAGCAGATGGGCAGGAGGAATAAAAAGGTATATGACTGGATAGACATCCAGCAATGTAGCAACTTTATGCAGTGAAACACAAGTACAAGAAAGATTCTCAGTAAGATGTTAGGCATTTATCAGAAACATATCTGTTTCAAATATAACATGTCTAGACATATTAAAGAAAATATTTCACAGAGAAATTAATTACTTTATTCCATTCTGAAAGTTAAAGAATATAAGCATAGAGTCTGTTACATTAGTACCTAACACAAAGGTATCCTACAGTAGTCACTGATGTAGAACAGATTGCATCAGATCTGTCCCTATATACTGTGATAATAAACATAAACTTGGTCTCATACATACAGCTGGAAAACAGCTGGCATTTGAGCTTTCTCCTTCTTAATATTAACTCAGTTCACAGAATTTTAGAGCAGCAGCTGCTAATGGCTTGCCAGGCATGTGCTCAAATAAAATGAACTAAATTTATTCGCTCACACAGAAGGATTTTGAAATACTGAATTTTACTTAAAGCAGCTAAATTAGTGCCAACGGCATACCTTAAAAAATTCTTACTGCAAATCTATTGTGAAACAAAAGACAATCAAGGTTAAAAATTTAGATGCTAACAAGACTAGAAAGTCCATAAATTAGCTCTGTTATATGTAGGGCCTATAGTGTAATCTTTAATTCCAGAGGACACAAATCTCACCGTAGAAAACAGAAGGTCCTCATAAGAGGAACAATGCTGAACAATAAACATAAAATGACAAACATTCTGCAGGTGTTTTTCATGCATCCTCTCCTTTCTGATGATGCATTTCTTGAGTAATCACTGCAATATCTAATAGTTTTTCTGTCTTTAATGAACATATTTCCAGAAGATGCTTGTGAGGGGAGATGCTCCTGTTATTTGATAGCTGGAATATAAATTCCAGATGAGTCCATTAGTTAATGAGGAATCTAGTCTGAGAGGATTCTGGCCTGATCCTTTCAAGAATTTACATTCTGTAATGCTTTCTGTATCTAGAGCACATTTGTGGATTTTGCTGTTTTGCATACTCAGCAGTTCTGCAAACAAATCTTCAGCACTTCAATTTTGAGATCACAGAGCTGTTTTAAGCTGGGTATTCCCAAATGGTGGTGCACAAGATACTTAGACTATCAACCGAATCTCGATTTGAACAAAATGTTCAGCCTTGCCAAAAGACAAACAAGTACCACATCCATTTCCATTCTCTTCATAAAACTATCCTCTCTCTTCCTGTCCTACAGTGACTTAATGAGCTCCACCTTCAGCAACAAAGTGATGTCTCACAACAAGATAATTGATGTTTTTTTTCTGTTTCTGAGTATCAGTCATCCTGTAGTGAATATAGCTGTGGTCTTAGGAAGAAAAGAATGTGGTTCTTGGTCTTTAAATAGCACATTGCAGCATATACACAAAATTCTAGGCTGTTTTAGCTTTCAAATAACTGAATTCCTAATCTCAATACTTTCTTCAGAGGTTTTGCTTTTTTAATAGGTTTTAATAAAAGTTCCAGCACCATCACCACCAGAAAAAAACCCCATATGAATGTTCTGATTGCAGTGAGCCTCACAGTACTTCCAGCAACTGTCCTCAATTCATCTGATGAAACAGATGCATGTTACCTGAGTCATTTCATTTTGGCTCCCCAAAATTACCAGACACTTGAATTAATGTGTCTGCTTTCTCAATATAAAACAGAAATAAGAATGTAACCTTGCAAAGAAATGCTGTAAATTTGCTCATTAAAGTTTGTGAAGCAATTAGATGAACATTATAGGACTGCACTGCTTAATGAAGATCATTAAGGTAAAGCCTTTGTATACATAACCCAGGAGTCCATGACATGGTCTGCCAAACTGTAATTGCTGTTCTTTACACACAATAATGGCCAGGCCCTCAAAAAGGATCAGATACATGGTCTTCTGCTTACTGACAGTGGAAAGATACTGCTGCTTAGACAGTGTGCCCTCCTCCTGCTATTCCTGCCAGCTCTGAACCTTGGTGGTCATCTCCTCCCTGCCACCAATGACTTGTGACTGTACACCCAGTTGCTGGCCTCCCCTCCAACTCCTCTGACTCCCAGAGTCACTGTCCCTCCCATCAGTTCCAGCCACCAGTGCTGTCACCACCCAGCTGGGCCAGCCAAACAAAGCACAGCAGCAAAATGACTCCTTGCTCTAGACAGATCCTCTCAGCCTACTCCAAATCATACTGTTCCTCAAAGAATCATCTTATTTTCTCTAATCTCATTCTAAAAAAACTTCTGGAATACAGGCTGTGATTGTAGAAAACCTCCAAGTTGCACAATTTCAGAGTCAATGAGTATGGGATGAATGAAGGAGTCAGGTAGCAAGGCAGAAGAAGGGTCAGCAGGCATGGAAGAAAATGGGATGGATTTACAAAGACCCAGAATACACCTAACTGCAAAGGTCTGAAACCAAGCAAAATTTAGATAACTTGAAGTTTGATTTAAAAATAATTCTTCAGCATTTGTCATAGGTTATAATCATCATTCATATTTTCAAAGTATATTATCTGAGATACTGCAGCTGACTCAGGGATTATGTTTCTCAGAACAGGAAGAAATTCTATGGCTACTAGCAGCATGCAGTATCTGTTTCCTGCAGCTAGTTTCTAAAGCTGGTACGACAAAAACTTCTTTCCATATCTGTCCTATTAAGCAGTACAAAGAAAAAATAGAAACATTTCATAATAATGTAGAAAAGTGTAAAAGAAGTAGTTCACCATAAGAAATGTGAAACAAAAATTATCTATGATTTTTACAAGTTTTTGCATGATGCTTTAGAGGTAACTGAAAAGTTCACATTAGATATTTATAAGTAGAAAATTAATGACACGCTCATGGCAAAGAAAAGCTTAAGGAGTATGTAAATGTTATATTTCAGTGGTATTTCATTGCATTATTGCATATTACATTGCATATAAAGAATAATGGAATTACTAAAAATACTTAAAGAACTGAGATTTAATACTTGGTGTCACATACCAAGTTGCATTCAAAATCCCATAGAAAAATAATCAAAAGCATCAATCAATACTCAATGGCAAGTGAAATCAAACCTTTCTGTGGAAGATGTACTACATGTTAAGAAAGGTATCAGTTGCTGAAGTAATATATTAATTCCAAGAATGTTTCCATGAAACAAAATTCCTCAAGCCTTGGTGAGCAATAGTAGTTCTGCTATCTGTCTTTTTCAAAATCTATTGATTGTTTCTACACCTGAAAAGTTTTGTTATGTAAGAAAATCAAAAGTATGGTGAGTCAACTATGAAACCTACTACCCTAACCCATTTGTGTGCATATCTCATCCAAATATATTTACATTAAGTAAATGCTTTTTAAAGCATTTATTTATTTAAATAATGGGGTAATATCCTTTACTATGAGTTATTGACATACTGGAATATTTTCTTTTTTATTTTTCTGTTCTTTGCCTTATGACTATTCCAACACACACAGAGACAAAAAAAAAAAAGGAGTTGACTCATTCGCAATATTTTATATAACAAAACCACTGAAACATTGTACACACACAGGCAAAGCTATGAAAGAGTATAACGGGGGAAAAATTTATTTTAACTTTTTCTTTACTTCTAACACTAATTAAATACACCATCAGATGATACTATTATCCTGTGGCCATCTCTTGCATCGATTGAAAAATTTCACAGACGGAAAAGCCAAATACCCTAGACTATGCAATAACAGAGCTTATTAGATGTTGTTACTAGAAAACATCATCAAGCATTTCAAGCCCAATTGCTAAAAATGAACAATGAAGTTTAGGGAAGTGATATTCAAAATTATTACTAGACTGTGCAAGCCTTTCAGAGAGACAGTTGCATTTTAAACTCACCCAGTGTTAATCAATGAAATCATCAGTGAAAAGCAAGTACAAAGCAGAACCTGTTCTACGATGTCACATCATTCCTCAGGGACAAGCAACATACTGCAAAGAATGGATTTCTAAACAAAATGCTCTGAAACATGCACAGATTACAATATTTGCAATCTTGAAGATCATGTATCAAGAAAGATACTGGCTTATACAGCCTTTTTTAATCTCGCCTTTCTCAGGCCTATTTATATTTGCTATAGACAAAGTGATATGATGGACTTGTACCTCTGCTTCTCCCATTACAGCATCAACAAGCAGGGAAGACAGCAAGAGTGGCATGAGCAGCCAGCCCAGGACATATCAAGGGAAAACACTTGGCTCTGGCTTATAGTACCTTTGTAGTTAGTCAACAAGACTGGGGAGAAAAGGTAGAACAGGGGACAAAGAAAAGGTAATTAAAAAAAGTTCAGCTTGTCCAGGTAATATTTATGTATTATATACATAGATTATCCTCTTAGGCTGCCCAACACAATCCAATATAATCAAGAGTATTGTACTGGAAAAAGGCCATGAATTACATCATCTTTCATGCACCAAATTAAATGTTCCAGCACAGAACAAGCTCAGGAGCACATCTCAGGCACTGCTGGATAAAAGCGACCAGCATGTGACAGAATGATGTGCAGCAATTTACGGTCCCTGTTAACAGGAGTGTCCTGTCAGTAGTGCCAGAGAGTGGCCACCTGAGCTAAGAGAACAGCCAGTGGGACAGACCACTCTGCAAACCCAGAAGGGTTCATGCAAGTTAAAAATGAGAGAGATTCTCATAAAGCCCATAACCTAACACAAACATCTTCATCTCAACATGATGCACAACATGTAACACTGGGGCTGTTCAATTTAAGCTGATGAAGAGGCAGCATTGCTCCAGCCTCCTCCTCCTCTTGCACAGGGAAGGCAATTTCCCGCCCTGGCGCTGCCAGGCTGTGGTGCTGGGCAGGCAAGAGGAGGGCAGGCAAGAGGCAAGAAGGCAGGGCAGCGGCTGCAGTGGCAATGGCCTCTCCTGAGGTCCCTTCTCTGTCCTCCTTCACAGCAAGGTGCAGCCACTGCTGAGGTTTCAAAACTTCTTTTCGACAAAACATGTGAAGCCAGATATTCCTACTGATCTCCAAGACTTTAGAGTGTTTGGAGGCAGGTTTACCTTGTGCAGCAGCAGCCCACGTATCCTTGGTGCTGGGCTGGCACAGACATCCTGCCTCAACAAGTTGAAACTGAACCAGGAGAAGCAGTCTTGGTGGCTGAGAACAGTCCTGGACGTACCTTCACCAGCTTCCTGGAGTTTGCATCTAGTTTTGGCAAGACTCCATTGCAAGTCCATCAAAATAGGCCTTAAATTCATGTAATTTACTTGACTGAGTTGTGAGTGACGCATTTTGTTTTCTCATCCCAGTTCTTACTGGGAAATGCAAACAATTCTTCGGTCCAGAAAGAAGGAATTTCTTATAATCAGTTTTTCCTGGGTTGTAACATTCACTGTTGCTGGTCAGCCCTACAGCTTGGTAGTGTTACAATAACGATACCACGTTGTACCTACTAAGTATGAGAAGTATACTGAGGAATCTCTGAAGTTCAAACTGACAAGTTAACCTATTGAAAACATGGTAAGAGTTCTGTATTTATCTCAGCAATTTAGTCACTTATGTTAATAGAATCATAGAATGGTTGGAGTTGTAAAGGAACTTAAAAATCATTCAGTTCCAAGCCCCCTGCCATCTGCAGGGATGCCATTCACTAGATCAGGTTGCTCAGGGCCTTGTCCAACCTGGCCTTGAACACTTCCAGGGATGTGGTCATCCACAACTTCTCTAAGCAAAATAAATTTGTATATTAAGACCTGTAAATGTAATTTGCTAAATTGAATAAAGGAACCAGATCATAATTATTTCTTAAAAAAAAAAAAAAGAAAAAAAAAAAGTAAAATTACTTTTCTACCTCCTAGGTCACAAATCCACATTTTTTGTGATAACAAACAGACAGAAAAGTTACTTTCAATTTGTGATTCACACACCTTTGTATTTGGAGAGCACCCCAGAAACTTGTCACATACACAAAAAAAGAATACAAGCTCTAAAGTAATTACCACAACTACAAGTTTTATTTGCCTAATTTGTCCTTTTACGGTGTGCTTTAAATTTAACAGCATGAAAGTACAGAAATTAAACAGAACACACAAGTACATGAACATGACTATCATTCAATCAGAAAATTGCTTTAGGTCTCACTGACTTTGGCAGTTATACAAAATTTTGATTTCCAGCTGGTTGAACTGTTCTTGAACAACTTTATTTTTTAACTGTCGTAGTCATAAATTGACTTTTCTGTCTTGTCTACCATCCATGTTGTCTGAATAAATGTATTTTTTCCTAGAACATATATGACTTCCCTAATGCAAAACAGCTACACTATTCCTTTTGTATTTTTACAGTATCTAAGCAAACAGAGAATTTTTTTGTTCCTGTAATCATGCCATTTCTCAAAGAATACAGAAAGCCTTTCTGTTCAGCATTCCTGCAACACAACCTTACAATAGCAACCGGTACTGTGAGCAAGCATTGCACAAGAAGGCAGAGAGATTTCCTTTGAATCCAGACATGAGTGACTGAGATAACCTCTGTGATCCCAACCTGTACCACAGGTAAATATCACTATTTCTGGAAACAGTATGTATCTTGTCTGTTCTATCCCCTTTTTATTTCTTTCTTTCAAGAAAAATTTATTTCAATTGATGTCTGAGGTTTATTTCAGTCTACAGTACTTGGGCATTTTTCTTCAAAAGTTACAAGGACCACTTTATCTAGCTTAGAAATGTAGCTATGTCTGGGGTCAACTCCTTAACTCTAAGTAGCAGTATTAACAAAAAAACCATGATGACACGATACCTTATCTCTTTGAATCCAAAGGAATTTCAAATATAAGTATAAAATAAAAGGAGAATATTTGGCCCAAACACCCCTATTTCAAATGCACACCTGGAGGAAGGGTCCCCCATGGGAAGTCCTGTGTCTACAGCTGGCAGGAGCTCAGCAATGGCAAGGCTGAGCCAGGTCATCACATTTAGACCAGGAGAGATTTGCTGTGCAATCTTCCAGCTCTCCTAAGAAGCCATTTTAATTTTGGTGGGTTTTTATTTCTTTGCTTTTTTAATATTTTAATTTTTAAGAACTCCTACTCCATATGGATGTGAAGGTGTAACACCATAGATCATAAAAAGGAAAACAGTTTTAAAACATCTTTTGACAATCTCACTGGAGACCAGTTAAAAAATTGCTGTCTTGGTTCCCTCTGGTGACTGGGACACACAGACTTACTCAACCCTGGGATGCGCTTTTTTAAGGCAAACCCTATTACCTTTTGTCACCCTGGCAGATGCATTGGACAAACAGAATATTTCTTAAAATATGAAGTGAATACATTGGGAAGTTTGACTCCCAATAGGCTTGGATGAGGTATGTTACTACCCAGGAGCTTTCCAACCTTTGACAGAAGCCAGTTTAAGATTAAAACAAAAAGACATTTCCTTACAACTTTCAAGGGAGTCAACAGTTACATTTTTTTATTAAGACAAAAATAAAGAAGCTGAATCCCTTTCTTTCCACAGTCTGTTTCTATTGCATTTTCCATCTTTCTGCATCTCTTAACCCGCAGGCTGCAACCCTCACTGAGTATCTCTTTCTGGTAGAGCACTTGGCATTTTATAATTAACCTGATCATTGAATTCCCCCTCAATTTGACTTATTTCCTCCTGATTTACAAAATTGTGGGATCATTTTTCCTCTGAAAATAAATCCTGTTTTGTTTCCGCAGAGATGCAAATATTACCTTCTTAGACAAGGTATCCTTTCATGTCCTTTCCTGGTTTAATGAACCCTTCTTTGCCTCAGTCAGGATAACATTTCTTTTATTCCGTTGCCCTTTGGTGACTTATTGCAACTGTTGTCTTCTCCTAAGGTATATATTGTAATCTATATGCAACCTTCATAAATATGAGCCTTGGCATACCTAAGGTATTTTTCACCAAAAGCTGGAAAATCCAAGATACGGGAATTACACTTACAACATAACTGCTGAACAGTATTTTTATTTTTTTAATAATCTATAGCCTAGTAACAATGCTTCATCACTTGATATTTCAGTATTATTATATGGTTACTAAGATTCTGCGAAATGAGTAACAATCCATTGCCACATTTCCTTATGTTCACAAGACAGATAGGATAACATCAACCAATGGACACAGTCTTAAAGTAACTGCCTGACTATGCCTGTCTTTCCTTAGCTGCTGGGGACCAAGAACCAGAATCTTATATTTAATTACCAATGCTGTTTTTGTGTAGAGCCATGCTATTTCAGCACACTTTCAATATTCTGGGAGAAAATGAAGACTAAATCCCATCAGATTAATAGTATTACAACATTTTTCTTTCTTCTCTTTTGGACAACTTTTGCTCCGTTTCCTTCTGAGTAGGTAGATAGTTGAACAAACTAGTTTATCTTCTGATTTTTTGCATGGCCTGCAGTGAGACAAGTCTTGCACATAAATGCTGCTCTTAGAAATAGCAAAATATCCAGTCTAATTAAAATCTGTGTCTCACAAATTAATTCAATAAAAAAGTAAAGAGTGCATTTTCTAATACACGTAGCTCACATTCACAACTGGAAAAATGAGTAAAACAGTATTGGTAAGTAAGCTAAAAACAGAGAAACCTTGGAAAAGTTGTATTCACAACTTACTGAAAAAATCCACATGATCAGAAAATACGGGAACAGTGTCAGTAAAGAAGAAGAAAGCTATTTTACCTGGGATGGTTTCTAGAAGTAACAAATGGAAATAGAGGAGCAACAAATGAAGAAAGATGTTTCTGCTGAAAATAGATGTCTCAATGCCTGGTATAGTTGACCAAGTTCTGTGTGCAAACCCGTAAACAGAAAAGATTACAAAATGTGAAGATGGTGAGTGTTATTGTTAGCAGTCTGGTTATAAACTCTGAAAAAGACTTTACAGAGATGAGGGATAAGATGAAGCATTTTGCCAGATGTAGAACAAATAGGTCACTATTCCTATAAAGATAATAATTTTTATTGCTTTATAACAGATCAAAGCTTGCAAACACTACCTTCAAATTGTTTCCAGAAGCAACACAAACCCCAAGAGCATTCTCTCTTTTGCCCTGTGCTCTAATGCCACACAGTATGCTCCTAGCCACACGTGCGCACATGAACGTAGATCACAACTGCAAATACACACTGCAGCAGTTTCTTCAGCTGTTAAACTAATAGTATTTCATCCAAGTGAAGCAGCAGAGTGGTTCCATCTAGAGGAGGAGTGTGTAAACACTACCCATCCCTGACGACTTTCTGTTTTTAAGTAAAGAATAGACATAAACCATTAACACAGCACACTCAGTATAAAGGCCCTGCCACCTGGTACCAGAGCTCCACGAATAATCTGTTTCTTACAGTAGTGCATGCTTGGTTACACTGGTTAGAAATTACAATGTTGTAAGCATCAAAACTATTAACATTTACAGTCTGGATGGTCCAGGGCATATCTGCAGACATGGATAATGTTAAAATTGATGTGACTGGAAATGACATATAAAAGAGCTCTACAAGTGAAACTGCTCTCTGAGGTGTAAATCAAACCAATGCTTCATTCACTCACTAACCAACAACTTACTTTTTACAGAACCTAGAGTGGTCTGGGTGGGAAGGGACTTAAAGATAATTCAGTTCCAAAGCCCCTGCCATGAGCAGGAACAGCCTTCACTAGACTAAGTTGCCCCAAGTCCCATCCAACCTTGTGTTGAACAGTTCCAGGGATGGGGCAGACCAAGCTTCTCTAAGCAACCTGCTCTGGTGTCTCACCATCCACATAGTGAAGAATTTCTTTCTAATACCTGCCCTCTTTGAGTTTAAAGCCATTCTCCCTTCTCCTATCACCACAGGGCAGAGCAAAAGTCCCTGTCCAGCTTTCTTGTAGCCCCCCTTCAGTTACTGGAAGGTGCTGTAAAGTCTGCATGGAGCCTACTCTTTTCCAGACTGAATAACCCCAACTCTGTCAGCCTGTCTTCACAAGAGAGGTGTTCTATCCCTCTTATCATGTTCATGGCCCTCCTTTGGACTCAGTCCAGTAAGTTCATGTCCTTCTTATGCTGGGGGTCCCAGAGCTGAATGCAGTGCTCCAGGCAGGGTCTCAGGAGAGCAGAGTAGAAGAGGAGAATCACTTCCAACAACCTGCTGGCTACACTTCTTTTGATGCAGCTCAGGATACAGTTGAATTTCTGGACTGCAAGCGCACATTGCCATTTCATGTTGAGCTTCTCATCCACCAACACCCCCAAGTCTTTCTCCTCAGGGCTGTGGCTCTCAGTCCACCCAGAATACTCTCTGCCCAGCCTGTACCTGTGCTTGGGGTTGCCCTGACCCAGATGCGAGACCTTGTACTTGTCCTTACTGAAATTCATGAGGTTGGCACGGGCACACCTCTCAAGTGGGACAAGGTCCCTATGAATGTCATCCCTGCCCTCCAGTGTGTCAAGTGCACCACACAGCTTGTTGATGTTGGCCAACATGCTGATGGTGCACTTTATCCCACTGTCCATGTTGCTGACAAAGATGTTAAACACTGCCAGTCCCAATAAACAATATTGAGCCATTGACCACAACTCTTTCAGTGTGACCATCCAGCCGGTTCCTCATCCACCGAGCGGTCCATCTGTCAGATCCATGTCTCCCCAGTTTAGAGACCAGGATGCTGTGCAGGGCAGTGTCAAATGCTTTGCACAAGCCCAGGTAAACGATGTCAGTTTCTCTTCCCTCATCCACCGATGCTGTAGTCCAGACGTAGCAGGCCACCAAATCTGTCAGGAATGATTTCCCCTTAGTAAAGCCATGTTGGCTGTCACAAATCACCTCCTCATTTTCCATATTCCATAGCATATGGAATTACGCTTCCACTTTTTGAGTCAGTGAGAACTTCACTTGACTGCCATGACTTCTCACATATGACGGATAGTGGCTTAGCCACTTCATCTGCCAGTTGCCTGAGGACCCACAGATGCATTTCATCAGGTCCCATGCACCCATGTGCACCCTCAGGTTCCTTAGATGGTCTCAAACACAATCTCCTACAGCAGGTAGTTCTACACTCTCACAGTCCCTGCCTTCTGTGACTTGGGTGGTGTGGCTGAAGCATTTTTCAATGAAGACTGAAGCAAAAAAAGTTTTTGAGTACCTCAGTCTAATCCATGTCCCAGGTACCCAGGTCTCCTGTTTCTGTCTTCAGAGGTCCCACATTTTTCTTTGTTTTCCTTTTATCATCAATATACCTATAGAAGCTTTTGTGGTTGCCCTTGATGTCTCTGGCAGATTTAATTATATTAGGGCTTCGCTCAGAAATTTCTCTGTATTCCTTCAATATTCCTGCTGGAAGGGGATATTTAATCACACCAGATCATTGCAAGACTTTTACCAGAAGAGATTCTGCTCAGTGAAGAACTTCTGCTATGTTCAGCACTTCACCAAATCTATCTTTTCCATTCAAATATAAAAGTATTCTTTTATTTTCCTATCATTTCCCTATCAGTAAGTTACTAATTTTGCCACTTTAGTATAAAGATAGTAGGAAAGACATTGAACATTGCAATCTTCCTTAGAGAATTCAGGAGACTCAATTAGTATTGTAAGACAGCCAGTTAATTTATCATGACTTCACTGTCTCATAAAATTGTTATGGAATGCCAATTCATCAGAAAATGTCTTAAAATTGCCAGGAGTACTTAAAGTTTTCCTCCACCACTGAAGTCAGTAAGTACTCAAAGACATCATATCCAAGAAGAGCAGAAGGAAAAAGTAACTGCTGAAAGGAAAAAAATACAGCCACGAAAGAACGAAACAACCACATGAATAAAAGACCAAGAAAAAAGGAAAAAAACAATTTTACCAACTAAGAATGGCAAAGCTCACTGTGTATTAAGTGGGAGAAAAGGTAGAGAATAAAAACACTATGAGCTGAAAAGACACAGAGTATGAAAATGGGTTTCATCTTACTTAAGCTCTAGCTTAATCTACTAAGGTAGTTCCCACTTATTAACTCCAATAGACTAATCACAGAGGCATACAGTGCTCTAAAAGTATGACTTGTTGCAAATTTGCAACTTATTTTCAGTAATATATCACAGGTTTCAGAAAACACAAAGCCTTTTTGAGAACACCTTATTTAAAGAGAGCTTCAGAAAACTCTAACATTAAAATGATATGCATAAAATAAAGTCAAGGTGGAAGAGGAAGAGGAGTTTACAAAGGAAGAAAGTTGGTTTCACAAGTTTGAGCTTTTCTTGCCAGAAACAATGCAAATAATGTCACCAATTTGATATACCCAAATTAGAAGGGAATGACAAAGGAATGTTCCAGTTAAGCAATTAGTGAAATAGTGATAGGATTACCAGAAGAAATAGGAATTCAGCCTTAACAGATGAGGATAGAGGAAAGTAATTGAAATGGGGTTCTATAATTCTTTACTTCAGTATAAAATTAAAATTGTGATATTGCTCCTGCCTTGAAATTTTGCATATTTTAAATATATTATTCAAACAGCTACATTATGTACAGAATAAGAGAGGAAACACAGCAGACCCTTACTGCAGATATTGCCTGCAATATATTACCCACCACATATTTTTACTTCAGAATGCAAAATGAGCTATAAATGTTCCATTTAATTCTCTTAAACATAAGATTTTTTTTCAAAAGAAGCCCCTTTTGCTAGCTAATTAAATTCAAAGGTTGTACCTAGGGAATGCAGCAAGAAGAAAGAATTTAAAGGAGACAAGAAAATGTATTTTCTTTAAACAGAGGCTTTGTAGTTCAAACTCTATGCTATAAAATGGAATGCAATCATTTAAATGGAGCCACAGAGACCAAAAAAGAAATTATGAGCACTTAATTATGGGATAGGAAAAACAATAGGAGCAAATGTGTGAATTTTCACTTGAAAAGACTGGAATTGCAATCAAAATAGTTTAGCTTCAATAGTACCCCTCAGCATACTGAGTACATGTTGTTAGACAATTGTGGCAGAGTAAATGCAGGTAAAGGAAATTTATTTCTTCTCATTTTGGCAGGGCAAAGTTTAGCAGCCCTGGTTTGGCTGGTATACAACAACTAACAGAGTCTTGGTGCAGGTCACTTTCCCCTTAAATATTGCCACATCAGTTTATTCCACTTTATTCCCTTACTGTCTTCTTCCCACATTACCAAAGCAAAATATTAGAAAATTAGGGTACAGAAAAATGCAAAAGAACTTCCAAGAGATATTTTGGATAGAAAATATGCCCCAAATCCATAGATTATGTGTTGCTCCCTAACAGTATTGAGGCATCAGTACTGAGGGCAGTCCAGTCACTAAAAAAAGTTAAAGGACTATTTTTCCTCTTCCAGATCATTCCTTTAAGTTCTAAATATAACAGGTTTATGCTAAAAGAACTACTCTAAAGCTCATCATCAGTAAAACACAACTTCTCTATAATTCCTTTCCTCCTTCTCAGCATGTGCTTTTCTGCCTACAATACACAAAGAGGAGAATCATGGTGGTAAATCCTGGTAACATCAGTCCATCCACAGCGCAACTGCAGCCTGCAACTTTTGCTTGAGAACAGCTCAAACTCCCACTAAAACTGACAACAGCAGCAATGGAGAAAAGAGGGATAGATGCCAGACTAGGGTTAGTGGCACAGGAGTATTAGGGATCATAGAAAAAGCCCTGGCAGGTGCAGTCCTGGGAAGGGAAAATAAAAGGCTGAGGCTAATGTCAACAGAAGGAAAAGAAATTTAGAAATGTGAAGCAAGAATTCTGCAGGTCAAAACCAGAGATGCATGGTGGAGAAGAGTAAAAAAAGTAGCTATATCTGGAAAAAACCCAAAACTATAAATCAGCAGTGAAGAAGAGAAAGGGAGGTAGCAAAAGGAACAAGGGAACGGACAGTATCTGCTATGATAAAGAATGGTCTGGTGAGGAACATGATTAAGTGATAGATGGAAAAGATTACAGCCCCAAAAGGAACAGATAAAAAAGCCCTAGTCCAAATCTAACCACACCAAAAAGAGAACATTTCCTCAGGAGGTCCGAAATATCCTCCAGAGACAGGCACAAAAAGCCTGCCATCTGGATCCTGCTCACTGCTGCAGGCAGAAAGCTCTCCAATTACAGTCCCCACCATTAGACAAGAAGCATCTTGAAACAAAAATGACACCAAGGTCCTTAATTATGTTAAACTAAAATACACAGTACAAGCCATAAGATAAATTTCACTATTAATATTTAAATAAAGTTTATATCATTTTGGAATGCATTTTTAAAGGGGTTTTCCCCCCTTTTTTCATAGCAAATTACAATATTCCTTTGTTAAAGATTAGAGCCAGAGTAATGAATATTTGCCTTTTAGACATCATCCATAGTCTAGTAACCGCAGTGGTGTTGGATCAAGGGTTGGATTTGATGATCTCAGAGGTCCTTTCCAACCAGTCTGATTCCATGATTCTATAGTCTCCAGGTTTTATCAAATTAGTTCTATAGGTGAGGAAAATATTTAAAACATTGGCTCAGTCTTGTTCTGAATGGTCCATCCAGCTAAGCAAAAAAGTAATTTGGTAATTCTCAAAAAAATCTAAACCAAAACAAAACAGCACACAAAAATTCAAAACGTCAACAACATGAGTTTTCAAACCAATTAATATTTTCAAACAAATCATTATTAAATACAATGTTGGAAAATCCAGACAACTAAAGATTTTAAGCTGTTATTAAAAGTACAATGGATTTCAGCATATGGTTTGCCTATCCAGATTAACATTTGTTGGTCCTCCATGGCTACACATACCTACTCCTTACCTACATCCGTACCCACTCTTCTCTTGTAAGAATGGCAATAAAAAGGTACTTTGCAAACACACCTGCACCCTGAGAAGCCAGGAAGCTCTGCACTACACTAACATGCTCAAGGTGCTTGGATTTACCTGTCTGTGTGCTCCGGTATATGACTTCCAGATATGTATTTGGTCACTTCCACATTCACTGACTTGTAGAGTCTTTGAAGAAACTATGTGGACTCTCCTTCTTGATTTCACTTGCCATGGATAAAAAGTTCAGAGTCAACCCCTATTATGTTGCCATAAAAACAATTTTTCCAGTTTGGCTGGAAAGTTGGACCACTGCAAATGAGATCACTCACAACAGCAAGAGAAGGCAGTACATGCAGTAAGGCAAAGAGGTTGACAGAATTATTGCTCTGTTTAGAAACGTGCAGACTGGAATTATCTTGGACTCTGTGTTCAAACAGCCTTCATTTCCAGACATTTCCAGGGAAAGCAGCAGAGACCTGGAAACAGTGAGAGATTTCTGAGTGACCTCCATCAGACAGCAACTTCTATTGAAGGCTGGACAAACAGATGGATAGACTGGACTAAAGTTTGAAACGTGAAATAAACTGGTTTTCAGGTTCCAGTGCTTTTAGATGTTCTGTATGATGCAGACATGAAGAATTGTGAGAACACTTTTGGGCAACATACAATTAGTACTTATGTTTTAGACTCCACTTCCAGAAAGAGATGAGATTGTTCACTGGAAGGACTCCACACAGCTTGTTCTCAATACTACCCCAAATAGATCCTATTTGACAAATGGCATGACCCCATCTCACACACATGACTAGTGGATTAAGGTGAAGAAGTTATTTGGAATTATATCCAGTTTTGCCAAGAAAATGTCCAATATAAGGGTCTTTATTTCTGGAATTGGGTATTAGTATGCAGTTACAATGTTCATATGACACATCCTACCATTAGAAGCTGCAGCTTATTCCACAACATATGAAACGCATTGCACTAAATGACACTTCAGCCCCCCTATCACCCTGATTACCCACAAACCCAGAGAAACTGCAGAACAGGATGAGAAAGAGTGAAAACTTTGTGGATGCAGGCATTACATGGTACCATGATGAAGGAAGAGTCAGTGATGAGGATAGCCCAGGGAGAACTCCTGAGCCAAATTTAATTTTGTTACCACTGTGTGGTCTGCACATCACTCAACAGCTGCAAAACCTGGAGAGAAGGTAAAGATGGATACAACTCATTCAGACCTTCAATTTTATCCCTGCACACAGATGCAGGACTAATCTCTGTGCATGACAGTCTAACATGCAAGTGATCACAGAAAGGAGCAACATATAAATACAACCATCTTCTCTACCAGCAATGCTGCACCTCCAAAGAAACAATGTGAGCCTATGTAACTAAGGGTAATGATCTATTCCTGACATGAAGTACAGAATCTTAAACTCCCCAAAAAAATGAAAAAAAACCCCAAACTTGTAAGGTGGATCATTCACCACTACAAATTCATAAGCAATTTCAGAACTGTAAACTAATAACCCAGAATAAAAGTCTACTGTTTTTCTCCAGTGACTCAGACGTTAATAAAAAGGGTCATATCTTGGCTCACTTTAATTTCAGTGCTTTCATCCCAAAAGAATCACGCAGTACAACCTCAATTAGCCCAATGCCATGGGGAGCGCCAAAAAAATTTAATAATAGTGGGTTTGGATAATCAAGGATTCAAACAACAGTGAGAATTTTTATTGTAATTAAGTTATTTAAGAACACGGTCACCTTTACGTAAGAGGGACCAAATCAAAAAGATCAAGGGCAAACTTCATTTCACTCATCCTAACTAAGACAGAACAACCTTCTTTTTTGTAAACAGTTAGTGGGGTATTCAGAATACCACAAGATCCATCAGCATGGCACAATACCCTTTATACAAAAAGTATCGCAAAATAAGGTACAAACCTTAACACTTCATAAAATATTCACTAAGCATCTTTCTCTCCATTGCCCATAAACATAAAAAAAATTATGACATTCATGGGGTTTAATCTGAGACTAAACCTGAGCAGATGTCATGGTGGTTCACAAATGAGTATTCTGACACTTCCAGGTTGAGAAACAGCCAAATACTTTATTCTGTCTAGATAATATTATTCACAATGGCTGGTGCTACAATAACAAGGAGAAATGAAAGGTGATGCATCTGAAGAGGTCATTATTTTTAAATGCCCTAAACTCCACTGGCTTGACAGAGCTAACAATTAAGAAATACATGAAATGTATTTGTATTTCAACTTCTGCATAACGGTGGTAATAGCTATATGTCAAATAAGTATCTGTATAGAAGATGTCCAAGTTTTGCTTTTATATTAAATTGAGCGCTAAAAGTAACTACGCATTGGGTTTTGCCTAATTTATACAAAATACTGTACTATTTTAGTTCTTACCTTGATCTCATCTGATGCTCCATAGTTCTGCCTCCTTCTTACAGAACAGAATCAACTGTTGCACCAGTCAGAACAAAATACATCCGAAGTCAAATTAACTGTGCAAAACAACTATGACCACACTCACATTTCCAATTGGTTACATCTCTGCAATATGTTCTGAAGAGATTTGTTTTCTTTTTAATAATTTTGTTCTCTTCATCAATCCCCTACACAAACTTTGACCTAGATTGCACCTATTTCTGACCTTGCTTGTTCTGTGATCGATTTTTAAGCACTGTCTAAAAGACCCTTCTATGGCAGAAACACATAGCATTTCTGACAACAGAACTATTTCTCCTGATAGCTTTGCTCTTTCCTTCTGCAACAAGCTACAAGCTGCTTGTTGCTAATACTCAGCAATTTCAATTTGCAGCTTAGCCTGATCATTGCAACCTCCTGCTTCTCATCATGTCTATCTGACAACTGAACAGCAGAACAGAAACTGAATGTTAAAACATAAATTAATTACTCAGGAGATTATCATATTAGCTGAGTATAGTTCAGACATATTTCAACTAATAGTCAATCTTTTTCATTACTCTACACTTAAGCTTTGGTGCTGGCCTTCCTTGTGGAATTTGTTGGAGACAGCCATTTTGCAAGACCGAGCAGTCATACCACACCAGGTATTGAAATACCCTGTTCTGGAAAGCAAATACACTGTGCAAACCAGCAGGCAATACTTCTGCCACTGTACTACTGCTCTTTTTCAAAAGAACCACCTCACAAGATTATTTTTATGTTCCTCAGGGTCTTTCAAATAATTTTTGTGCCCAGACCCTAATTGCTTATAACTTTATTTTCATTTATCTTACACAGATAAATAGATGTCCTTATCTAATGACTCCACTTACACAGAGCTACTAGCAAGAACAAATACACAGCTTAGAAAAAGAAGTCAAAAGGGTCAGACTTCCAGTCTTTTAATACTACAGGTTTATTTTAAAATAAGACATATTCTTGAGAATATGAACAAGTTATAAGAAAAACAGAGCACAAGAGTCTCATACCTGTTAAAAAGATCCTTGTTTCTTTGGGCTGTAAAAACTTACTTCACATGTAGTTAGCACTCTGGTCGGTCACTCAGCTATATATTAAAATACCTCCCTCAGCCATACCCTACCATCTAACATATTAGGAGTTGAACATACAAGTCAGCATCGTTCTTACACAAATGAAAACTTACATAGGAAACCCGTACTCGCCGTCGGTGCACCAGCCCACAGCACTGCATGAAGAGGACAGCAGACAACAATCAGGGGTATGCTTTCACCAAGCTTCGGTCATTCCTGTCTCCTCTGAGACACTGTCCATCTCTCCTCACTTTTCAGCCCCAAGTCCAAGGGAACAGGTAGCAAAACAGTCACCTTTCAGCTCCCAAGAAGCTGTTTTAAATGACATTGAAGACAGACGAAACTTATTCTCTCTGAGTAAATCAATCTCTTCTGTTTCCGATGATTTAAAAAGAAAGGCAGAAAAAAACCCCCAACAACAAAAACCCAGAGGCACGTCTTTATTTCCTCAGCATCCAGTTATTACAAAGCAAATTCCGTATTCATATACATCCTTTACTACACATGGCATAAGGTTTGTATCAACCATTCTGAACTTGGGAGAGATAGAGGTATAACAGGATCTGTATATCTCAGACCACTGCAGCCCAGGCTTTCCGAAGGTCTCTTGCTGCTGCTGCCGCCGCTGCTGCTGTTGTCATTGCTGCTGCTGCTGCTATTACAGCTTTCTTCCCAATGCATGAAGCAGCAAGAGCATCCTTGCTTCAGTGTTACCTCTGCTCTTAGGCATATCTGATTTGTTAATTAACCCTTCCCAACAGCCCGAAAAAATGACGGAGTGACTTGAATTCACTCTGGATTCACAGGACTACAGAACCACCCTCCAAATAGGCAGATGCTTTGTCTGGCGATACGTGTTTCACATGAACTGTAGGCAGGACTGCTGAGTGGCCTTGCTACCTGACTTGCATCAGAGGCACAGTCTCCTCTGCTGATACTGTTTACAAAAAGAACTTGAGAGAACATTAAAACTCGGAATACACACTTCAACCTTTTTTTTCCCTTTTTACCTAAAACACTGAGAGAACTAATTAAATACTTTGATAATTGAGACTTACAGATGATGATTTTGAAAAGACAAATATAATGAAAAATTATTACCCTTAAAGTAATAACAGGACACTTCTGAAATCAGGTCAGATTAAATTAACCTGTTTATGATCACAGTTCATCACTTTTCTTTTGCGAGAGACTGAGTATTCCAATATTGAAAGGGCTTAATAGATACATTATATCTTAAAATTAAATCTTTCACTACTTTATAGCAGTGGTGTAGGAGTCTGAAATGTCTCCAGTACTGTATATCTATAGTCACATAAATACATGAAATTTTTTAACACTGAGGCGAACTTAACTCTTTCACCACTAGTATTTCGCTAAAAACTAGGATATGCAGTATGCTTAAAATATTTTTAATACAGTAACAGTTATTATTACTAAACTAATATTCAATAAATTAATATTGTATATTTATTATAATTTTAGCTATAATTATATCATAATATTATTAAAAGCTGCATTAAAAAATTAGAGATTATGCAAGATATCTTTATCCTGTCTTTATGTAAGCTGTGTGATTATGACAAATGAAAGGGTTAAATCTTCTCAAAAAGGTAAAGAAAAAGAAGATGGTACTCCTCAGAGGCTGGCTTGGCTTCCGAGTTTGAAAGAGGGGACTCCATAGAACATCAGTTATCTGTGTGTGGGCAAAATGTTATCAGATACTCAAACCAGTTGAATGGTGAGAAGAGTTTTATTCCAGTGGAAGATAATGAGGTTTTGCCCATAGAAGTGGGAAGCCCTGTGACTCTGTGATGAAATCATGCAACTAAAAGAGTTAACGTTTACAGGCCCAAAGTCTGGCAACTCAAACTCACCTCATGCACCTAACTCCTGCCAATTTCAAGTACACTTTTGTTTCATGTGCAACATCCCTCTTAAAAAAATTAAAATCGGTGGTGCTAAGCATCTATGTGTCTTTGGGGAATAAAATGCCTATTTAGTCATTTCAATATCACTAGCTTGACTGGTTTGGGGTTTTGTTTGTGGTGGGAGTTTTTTGGGAGTTTTTATTCAACTCCCATCTAACAACCAGCGGCTCTTATGGACATAAATGGGTTGAGTGGTCTTCCTAAGTCAAGTGTGTTGTAAAGCCACTATTGTTAGTGAAGATGTATTGCTGATAACTCATCCCAGCTGGATCTGCAGATCCTCTCAGCATCTTAAAAAAATATAATAAGACTAATAAAATTAAAAACAGGAAATTGTGGATGTAAGGACATAATCTATACACCTAAATCTAAGTTATCTTTTTTTTACCTCTTACCACACAGTCAGATAGGTATTGATTTATTAGCAGAAGAACAGAAGTTGGTGCTTCACGGTGACACAAAAGGAAGTGTCCTTGTAACAGTTTCACAGTCCAAAAGCTGAATACCAGATCAATAAGAAATGCAGACCATTAATCTCTCTAATCAGGACTGTTTAGAGTTACTCTAATAAAACCATTAATAATACCACTAATGACAACTAGCAGGAAGAAAAAAGCCTTGTGAAGTCCGGACATTACCATAAAAAAGTATCATTTTTTAAAACAGCTAATGAAGTAAAGCTAGACAGAATAATACAGCAGTTCCTTACATACATACATAACAATCAGTTCTCTAAATGCTCTCTTCGTAATTTTTACTCTTGTGGAAGATCCATACATAAACTAACACAAATATAAAAGCCATGCTTCAGCTGTATGTTATACATTCAACTTCTTTAAAGATTCGTGAATTTTATTTGGAAATCATCAATAATATTGGCTTCATGTAAGTGTTGCACTTATAAGGCAAACAATATGAAAAGTAACAATTAATATTAGAAGTTTCGATTGCTTCTGAAGAAAATAAATGCATCTGTGTTTTTAACTATTCCTGGAACTCATCAAGAAGCCCCATAGCAAATACGGCCATCTCTTACAAAACCAGTATGAGAACTCTTACTCAAATTAGTCTGCAACTACTCTCTCAATCAAAGATTTCATAATTTAACCATAAAATCTTTCCTTTCAACACAGGCAAGAAAATTGTTTGGTTGTTTCTCTCCCTTAGTACTTTGTCATGACCTACGTCAAACAATTACCAAAGAATTTTTTTTTTCACTGCGAGTCCCAGTAGCTTTTTATGGAGGGGTAGGAGAGGGATGACTATTTTGGGGATAGAAGGAACACAAATATGTCCAAGTCAAACTCCATTATAATTGAAATCCAGTAAAATTTTATGTTCAGCAAATATGACTTTGCTACAGTTCCTGTAGGGCAATGCAGTGAATACAGAATCAGACTGCTTACATTTTATGTTAATTTTTTTTTATGCTAAATTTTCCTCAGCACACACACTGTGCTGTGAAGCTTTCAGATTCTCATTACAAAATTTATGATGTCTAGCTGTGTTTATTACATTTAAAGAAACAATGATGACTATTGTGGTAGCAAATTTTATCATTATCTTCCCTGTACTTTCTGGGTAAGTCTTTAGGCAAACTGCAACAATTCAATGATTCTCAGCAAAACTGCAACCAAAACTCCCCTTACCACTGTCACTCTAATAAAAAAACTTCCATGCTGCCTTAAATTGAAGGCGTAAAAAGGCATCTAACCCAAGAATAACTAAAAAATCTGAAAACTTCACTAAAAGACAGAAAACCACTAAGCCAGTGAAAGATGTTTTTTCCATGCTCTAACATTGAAAAAGAAAAATAAATATATGAATCCTGTTTTTCTTGTGATGTATTTTTGAAATGACCCTTTAGTTCATTAGCCATTATCATTAAGACAATACCAAGGTTAATGTACTCAGGGATTGATTTTATTTTTCACACAGGGCAAAACAAAGGAGCTTATCAGATACATACAGAACATTCAAAACACTGGTGGAGACACTTGGGAAGCAGGAAGAAACAGTGACACATATACCAACAGGTACAATAAATAAGGAGAAACTTAGAAGAGTTTTGAACTAATTAGTGAGGGTGATTTTCAAATATTTAGATGCAGCTTTTCCAATACTGAAACAGCACAGAAGAAAGGACAAAAGTTCCTATCTGAAATTAAATTAACAGGTTGGCATGAAAAGTGGAATAGGAATGAACCCTTAGAGGTTAGATGAGGGTTACAGTTATTTGTATTCTCCTTAAGTGCTTCATTTCACAGGTTATATAAACCGAAGAATGTGAAAAGAAAAAGAGGCTGTCAGAGAATTGTTATCATTTACTTTGATTGGCTTCCTCAGCTAACCAGCACTATCTGGGTAAAGCCTCTGCCAGCTCACAGTCACCCAAAGCTCGTGGCCAGATCGTCCATAATCTGATCAAGTGACTGCCCAGAGCTAATGAGATGGATCTGAAGTGTTTAATGCCAGCAAGCGCAAGGCACAGCTGCCTCAGCTACCTCAAACAGCATTGCACCCATTCAAAATGAGAGTAATGACAGAAAAAAACCCATGCCGAATCTTTTTTCTGGATTAAAAAAAAAAAAAACCACAGGACAAAACCTCCCCTCAAAACAGCTTAGAGCAAGTCACAGACAAAATGACTGTACACCCTATGCTGCCTTCAGAATCCTTTACAGGTAAGTTCTGTCAAATTATTATTTCAGTTTATCCACAGAATCACAAAATGGTTGAAGTAGGAAGGCACTACTGGAGATAATTGGGTCCAACATCCTGGTCAGAATAGGCTCATCAAGAACAGGTTGCTCAGGCTCACATCCAAGTGAGTTTTGAGTTATCTGCAAGAATAACTTGAGGCTTCATCAGCTCTGGGCAACCTGTTAAAAGCATTAGATCATCCCCACAGAAAAAAAGCTTTATCTTATGTTTAACTGGAATTGCCTGTATTTTGTGGGTCTTGTCTGGAGTCACTCTAGAATGTCCATGTCTCTCTCATCCAAGGGAACCCAGAACTGGATGAAGCACTCCAGATGTGTCTCACAAGTGCTGAGCAAAGACCATCTACCTTGACCTGCTGGCAGTACTCTTCCTAACACAGCCTAGAAGGCTCTTGGGCTTTGCAGCAAGGACACGTTGCTGGCTCATGTTCACTTGGAGTCCACCAGGATCCCGTTGCCTTTTCTTTGCAGATGATCAGCCCCAATTTATACTAGTGCACAGTATTATTTTTTCTGGGCAAACAATTTTGCATTTCCCTTTGTTGAACTTCATGAAGTTTCTATCAGACCATTTCTCCAGCTTGTGGAGGTCCATCTGTAAGGCAGTACAACCCTCTGACATATCACCCACTTCTCCCAGTTTTGCTGCATCATCAATCACCCAGACTATTAATGAAGAGGTTACACTTCATTTTTGTATTGGTATTGGCCTGCTATTGGGTCCAGGACCATCCCTGGGGCACAAAACTAGTGACTGGACTCTACTCTGGGCTGGACTTCACACTGCTAAACACAACCCTTCGAGTCTGGCAGTTTGGACAAGTCACTTCACCATCCACTTATTTAGTCCATCATTTTGTCTATGAGGATGTCCTGGGAAACAGCTTGTAAAACCTCACCAGAGGAAGGATAAACAGCATCCATTCTTCTACCCTTGTCTTCTAAGCCAATCATCTCATTGTAAAAGGCTGTCAATCTGGCCAAGCCCAATTTGCTGACTGGTCCCAGTCACCTATTGTCCTTCATATGTTTAATAACGCTTTCCAAGAGGACTTGTTCCAGCACTTTCACCAAGATCAAGGTACAGGTTACTAGCCTGTAGATCCCTAGATTCTTCTTTTTCTTCTCAGCCTTCATGAAGACTATGGTAATATTTGCTTCCTTCCAGTCCTTAAAAACCCTCCCAAATCACCATGACTCTTGAAGATCATCAAAAGCTGCTTTTCTGGGACATCAGCCTTGTGGTATGGATACTCAGTGCAAATCACTGTCCCTCAGAAAGGCCTCTCCCCCTAAAAATCTACACATACATTTAGGTTGCATCATAACTTCATTCTAAGTATGTGAATGGATTCCTAAATTTGCATCAGAATGTTTAATTTGCTTCTAATTGTAATCCTTCTAAAGCTTTTCAGGCTCACTTCTTAGTAGTTTATCTGAGTCAGTGTTTACGAAATAATGTATTATTTTTAGCTAAAGGTTTTTGGCACATTGGTCAGTTACTAAACAGATTAATTTATGCATTACCATTTAATGGGAAACACTTCAGAGAAACTCATCTATTTTAAGCCACTCAGTTATCCACAAACAAAGCATTTTAAGCATCCATGCAAAACTGTATGAGGGGTCTATGGTGACAGAGAAATTACAAGAAATAAATCTCAGACTTTTTGGCAGAATAAGCTGTTTCTGAGTCCCTCTGTTTTCTGAATTGTACAGAAAATGATGCAGTCCCTGCCCCTTAAAAATCAAAATCAAAATCAAACCAAAAAGCATATTCTGCTTATGAAGTTAAAGGTACAAAACCTATATGAGATTCTCAGAAGTCCAACTTTTACAAAGCATTTCCTATGTATTATGCAAGAAATTACACACACAAAAGTATTAAAACCCTGGCTCTTAGAAATGGCTGGAAATAACCTTAAGAATATGACTTCTCTCAAGGGGTGTAATCTTTCTCCATGTCACATTTTACTGATCATGTGGTGCACTCAATTCCTCCCAAGGTTTTTCAAGAACCTAATTTTTTTGATGTCTAACTCTTCCACTGCTTGAAAGACCATAACAATGTTCTTCATTCAGCTGCCTTTTTAGTGGTATTCCAAAGGAATAACTCTACTATATCATCCATATATGATCTATTTTGTCCAGGAAAAAAAAAATATAAAAAATATGCAATATGAGCTCAAGAATTCTACATTCAGATTACATTTTTAAATAACAGTTTGCTGATTTAATCATTGACAATGAGCTTTTGCAAAATATGGCTACCACCTTTCTCTCTTCCACCAGAAATAAATGTTGTTGACTTTCTATTAATGTTATAAATGTCTTCTTCTCTGCTCAACTTTCTCTGGAAAAAAATACTAATGCTAAGGAGTCTTCATGTTCATTATGAGGTCTTCACGCTGGCTGCCTCTACCTCAGAGCTCTACAGCTCAATTTTTATTTTTGTTTAATGTTATAAAGCTAATGAAGTTGCACTCATTTTTTTCTAAAGAGAATGTAAAGGAGCAAAATGCTTTTAACCTGAAATATTTTGTTGGGTTTTTTTTATCTATCACTATGGTTTTTTTGTTGGTTCACATGTATTAATTAATCAGCAATATCTAAATCTTGCTTACAACATCTATACACACATAACTTCTGAGCAAAAATAACTTAAATAATTTAAAAATTATCTTTTAGCAAAACAGTCCCTCATTGTTATAATAGCTGATCTTGAAAGGAAACAATGTATGCAAACCCTACTTTGCCTATTAATCTAGAGAGGTAATCCAAACTGCAATTTTTTTCAAGCTCATTTTTTGATGTTAAAAACTCTTAAAAGACAGATAATAAACAATTTGCCTTAAATGATCACTAACCTTGATTTGTACGAATCTGCCAAGCTATCATCCAAGGTACAGCTGCAATTTTTCCTCATACAGATTTGCGTCAGAGAATTGCAACCAGCAAGTCCTAGTTTAAACTTCCTAGGAGATCAGTTTCAAACAAGTAAAATAAAATCAAACAAATAAAATAAAACATTTCTTACAACATTAGACATGAAATTCTGGTATTTGCTGCCACTGGCAGTACCACAGACTACTGGAGAAGAGGGGACAAATTCAAGGACAGCAGATACATAAACTGACACAAATGCAAATAGTCAAGGATATACCCTCTGAAAAAACAAGGAAAATGAGGAACCTCAAAGAGCTGACAGGCTTTCCCCTACCCTCTCCAACTAGCATAATTTTTAACTACAGTTAGAGATAGACTACTGTGCTAGAAAGACCATTGCTCTGATGCAGGAGGAGATTTTATGTGATCTGCTATTGAAGATACCTAGTCTTCTTTAAAAGGAGTTCTGCTCCCAGACACATGTGGACTTCATGCCAGCTGAAGTTCTTTAAGTTTGCAGTTCACCCTGCCTCTTGTTATCCAGAAACATCAACTGTATTTCAACTTCTTTTCTTGTGATCCTCTACTTGCATCCATCACCCTCTGTATTGGCAGCCTGCTTTTCAGGTTTTCCTGTTCGACAGGTATTTGAACACACCATGTTTCTATGTGGTATCCTCTCTTCTTTCCTCCAATTTGTCTACAATCCCACTGTTTCCACCTGAGAACTCGAATGTTCAGATATGTTCTGCCACCATTTCAGGTCATATCATGCATACACAGATGTTATCAGAAATTCATTAGCAATGCACTTTTGGCAGCTTCTACATCCAGTCATCTTTGTTTTCTCCTTCAATGTGAAGGTCATCTCTCCTGCCATCTCAGACATTATCAGCACCTCTCCCTAGTCCCCAGCTCAAAAGTCAAGGACTTGTTTCTTTCTCATTAAAGACAGTCTGCACCACCCCCTCCTTTTTGTTCTGTTCCTATGCCTACTCATTCCTGTACTTTAGGAATGTCTTAAACAAGTTCCAAAAGTTAAATAATTTGCTGCATTGAATCTGGTAATATGAATGTTATGAAACATTAAGATGTCCCTTACTAGTAGTGTCAGTTTCTTATTGTAGTTTCTTATGCTCTCTTGGCCCTATTTTGACCAAGATGTATGATACCCTTTCCCATTGCTGTTTAGATGAGGTTTCTCAAGGGAACAAAGTTTTATGTAATTCTGTGATTCTTCCTTTCATCCAGCAGGTGGTCCTCTCTGTCATCACATCATCAGTTTCTCCACCTGTTAGTCAATTTAGTTCAAGTACTGGAAATTTCAAGGATACTTTGTTTCTACAGGCTTGGTGACTAGTAGAAGATGGATAAAAAAAGAGACACCCAAACTCCTGATAACTACAAAATCATATGAAATTATAAACAAGCATTACATGCTCTGCCACAATAATATATTGTGCTTATATGTGTGGGAAATCACCATATATATAACTTTGAATCAGTCACAGCACATGCTGTCACTTGCCTAGAAAGAATTATTGTCATTGGGGCATAAGAAATAAAAAAAAGCATACTACAAAAAGAAATCAAGTTTCTGTAGCTCTTCAGAGAACAGCTACTCTTTTCCTTTGGAACTGAAAAGAGATTGAGAGAAGATAATTCATGTTTTAAAATCAACTTGCTGCAATGGCAGTTGTGACATTTTCGAAACTTAAATATTACTGTTAATTTCAAAGCCCATGTTATGGATACAAATGCTTTTTTTTTCCTGATGAAAGAATTAACTTCCCCTCAACCTCTCTTGAAGCCATTTATTCCTATATTTAAACAAAGTATATGAGCAAGAAAAAAAAAATGCTTCTAGATTGAAAAAAAAAAAAAAGGAGAGAAAAAAAAAATTACATATAAATTGGGGAGCTGCCTTGCCTGTGGCTTGGTGTAGTTCAGAGAGACGATGGCAGCTGGATCACTGTCCAGAGGTTTTAGGGTTCATTACTGCACCACACATTTCTTGCCCACTGTAGTTGTTCACAGTTCATGGCATTGCAGGATATGGAAGACTGAGGAAACAGCTGTTACAGTTTCTGTTTTAACAGCAGTTCACAGAAAAATAGGCACCACAACATAGAAAATTACAACTTAGAGCCATATTAATTTCTATTTCCCTTGGATCTGGTTCTGCATCAGAACTAGGAGGAAGAGGAGAAAATAGTATTTATACAGTCTGTGGACTCAGCAGCCTGCCAAGGTGCCTATAAAGCATACTAGAAGCACAAGCACTGCAGCTGCAGGTTTCCCCTTTCTCCACATTGTAGGGAAAAAATCTGAGGAAGGATAATTTATTTTACATATGCTACAAGGATATTAAGGGAAAACCAATATGTCGTACGTTCAGAGGCCTAAAATGACATCTTTTCATGAGAGATTTTAACATTATATTTTTTTCTTTCTATTCTATTATGAGAAGACTACTTTCTTTTAAAAGCAGAAAATGAAAATATCAAACTCTCCTATATTTCCAGTCCCTCATTTAATAAGCTTTTAAACGTTAGAAGATAAAGTGCTTATTTTCATAAGCATATTGCAAGTGGTTTCAGCTGCATCTGAAAATTATGCCAACTCAAAAATGATAGAACATTCGATGCAAAGAAAAAAAACCCAGCAATACTGTGCTACATTACTTTCTGTAAAAAAAAAAAAAAAA
>VXAY01012530.1:5646793-5705557 GCA_013399855.1 Oxyruncus cristatus | reverse complement strand
ATCAAAAAAAAAAAAAAAAAAGAAAATGAGTTGTTCTGTTTAATTACAGCCGCTAGGTGGCAAAGTTGACCAAAGAAATATTACTAGTAACTAAATATTTGAAACTTGACTGTATCTCTCTATTTGAATGTAAAAGGTTTATTTAAAAAAGCCACAGAAAATAAAAAAGTATAAAGCAATAAAGAGTCACTAATCAAACACGTATTTTATGACATTATTTGTAAGTATTATTAAATTGCTTCATCAATCTATTAAAATCCTTAAAATAAAAGAAGGTGAAATAATTTTAGAAAATGTTCTTGAAGTCACATGGAGAAATTACTGCACTGGGCAGCAATAAAAATACTGAATACAGGTTTTAAGTTTAGAAAAGAATACCTATTAACACATATGCTATCTTCTGACTTGACAGCAGGCACAGTAATGCTATCTTTTGTCTACATAAGACACAGTACTCCTTATGTTTCTTGACATAAAAGCTGCTTTTCTTCCTTTCAAATCAGAACAGTCAAACTCTCCATCTGGTCGCATTTCAGAAAATACTTTAGAAAGACAGGCAGTCTTTTAACCTTTTCTTTGTAGTACTTTACTCTCCTTAACCTGTTCTGTCCAGTTCTTATTTTTTCTCTTTATTTTAGCACATCTGCTTGTTGGTTCATGCTTTAAATCAAATTCCAAGCTGCCTGTGCTTACACATTCCAATGTACTGGATTCAGTGGTGCCTCCAATGCAGCTAATCGTGACATGAAATGCACATTAGTTGATCCACAAACTCTCCGCAAACATACTGCAAAGCAAATCCCACCTGACTCATCTCTAACGCATGTTAAAGAAAGGAGTTGGGATGAAGAGCTTTCCTGTCCCACAGTCCCATAGGGCTACTGAAGCATCACTTAGTAAAAATCTATTCACAATATTAGTATTTCTCTCTACCAAAAAAACTCAAAATGAACATGAACCAGGAGCATGAAGTGCCCAAAGAGTGCACAAAGGCAGAGGGATCCCAGCATGTTTTCTCTTGTTTCATGGGACATATCTGCTTGGCTCCAAGATAGAAGTATGGTGAACTCCAATGTCAAGGACTTTAGACTTGACTAAACTACGTAACAAGTCAGCAAATTATAAACTTACTGTATCAAGTGTGTGTGCTAATGGTAAGCTCTTGTCATATTAAGCCCCTTACAAGCCACTGGGGCTAGAGCATCACACTGTCAAGGGAGGGAGGCTGGAGAGAAAAAGGAATGTGAGCATCAAAGGGGAGACAACCACTGCAGATGGTAACTGCTCAACAGTTTCAATCATATTCTTTACAGTAAAAGGGGACGAGCTACTGCTGAGTATCAACACTATTAAGTTTGCATTTTCTTTTAAGTGACACTCATTAAAAAACATCCCACTCAGAACGAGGAGGAAAGAAAACAGAAGGAATCAGACCAAGAACAAGTCATTCCAAAGCAATGAGCACTGACCATTTGGAAAGTTACCAGCTACACGCAGTAGATGTGGAATGTATTTTTGCTCAGTAGCATCCACTTCCATTCCTAGATGTGTGTCATTTAACATGTCAGTAAACCACTGATCACACTGACACAGCTATAAAGTCTATGAGCTTCTGTGTAATACGAGAAGTTAAAATAAACAGCCAGAACTACGCTGAGTTCTTAACCTAAACTGCTGCATTTCTCTGTCCAGAGCACAATGTGAGGAGGAAGCAGGGGATGATAAAGGAGGAACAAAAGACAAGGCACCTGCTAAGCACATTTGAGCACTTCAATTTCTGGAGCACATGCGAGACAGAGCAAGGTACTCTCACAGCCAGCTACCTTTGTTTTTCAGTCCCCAAAAAGGTAGGATTCTGCTGACAGGTCACTTAGAAGCAACTTATAATGATGTCCACAGCGAGGGCACACATGAGCCCCCCATCTCACGGCACTTTTATGAGGTGTAGAGTTCATCACACGTTCCCAATGTGGCATAATCTTGCAAATCTTCTTTCCTACAGAAAATCTTCTTCCCCAGGGAAACAAAGCATCATCAAGACATACATGGACATACTAGAGTAAGTCCAGCCAAGGGCCATGAAGATGATTAAAGGCTTGGAGCACCTTACACAAAAGAAGAGAAAGTTGGTAAAGTTCAGCTTGGAGAAGACAAGGTAGACTTTATCCATGTGTTTACATACCCAAAGGGACATCACCTATGAAGTGATGCCCCATGACAGGACAAGAGGCAATGGGCACAAGCTGAAATACAGGCAATTCAAATTAAATATTATAAAACTATTTTATAATTAGGGTGGTCAAGCACATTTAACAAATTGCCCAGAGAGACCATGAAGTCTCCATCCTGGGATATACTTAAAACAACCAGCTCTAGCTGAGTCTGCTCTGAGCAGGGGGTTGGACTAAATGATCTCCAGTGATGTCTTCCAACTTCAACCATTCTCTGAATTCCACAGAATTTTGCCTAAATTTAACTTGTAGCAGTCTTGTTGCTTAAAGAAAGAATTTACAATCTCCATTTCTTATACTACTTAATGTTTAGCTTTTAGAATACAATGGGAAAGTAATGTCCTATTACTTCTGTATTGTAAGAAAGGGCATAACCAGTTTAATTTTTATTGAAAAGAACTCTGCTTTTCTAAATCTGTCCTTACTACTAACAGAAAAAGAAATGTATTCAAAAGATAATTACATGATGCTTTACAATTGTTTTTGAAGCTGTCATAGATATTCAGAAGATACTAGAAACTTGCAAGAACACGTTGCTACAAAGGAGTAAAGAAAAACTGCAACATTTTTTAAGGAAACCAACAAAACAAAACAGAACTTTCCTTTTACAGCAGTTTCACTGTCTTCCAAAGCCTTCTTCAAATATTTCCTCCATAATTAAAAAATTCGTTGGACTCTTGGCAAACAGCTACTATATTTCTACTGAATTTTGTTGTTGCTGATTGGCAAACCGTAAAACAAGGAACAGAAAAGTTCAAATGCAACACAAACCACATTTTTTAAGAAGTTCACAGTACTCAGTTAAATTCCCAGATAGTTCTTTCTTACAAAATAAACAAACAAACAAAACCTCCAGCTTTTTCTAAAATATATATCACAGCTTATTTAAAAGAAACATTTCTAGGAAAAATAAATCTAGTACAGTAAAAGCAGCTGGCGTAATATGAAGTGGATTTTCTGCAGATGATGGGCAATATTTCACTATTTCCAAACAAACAGAAGTAAACAAACAATCATCTCTTAGACTAACTTCCTAATAAAATAAAACTTGTCTCCCTCTTTGCACTGGGCTCATTTGCCAGTTTTGGTAATATTTGACTAAGGGAGAGAACCTCGCTTAACATTAATTTCCTACAAATTTCCTAAATGAGCAGCCAACTAAAAAGAAACTGTAGATTCTGTAGAAAGCATTGAGGGATAAACATGGCTGCCATTACACGAAGGGCCTCAATTTTGAACAAAATGCCTTAGAAACTAAGGCTAAATATATTTGAATAGATTTTGAAATAACAAAATAAATCCTATTTTATTATTGAATTTTCAGCACACTTCATTAAAGTAATTCAAAACATACTTTCTTCTCCAACCTGACCCAAGGCCCAAAAAGGATGTCTGTGTTACACAATGGTGAGTGAAAATAAACACTTTACTACCAGTTTTGCAGCACTCTCTGAGTTTTGCCAGTCTCTGTGGGGATGTGGATTTCCCAACCTCTGGCTCCACGGGCAGCTACGATACCCCAGATCATAAAAACCCAGAAGCCCTTGAGCTCCAAGGCTGGGGCTATGGGATACAAGGCAAAGAGAGACAGTAAACTGTAAGTTACACCTCTGACACCCCTCGGGCTCTGCCAAATCAAAGACTTTTCCCAAATTAACATTTTTCAAGCAAAACCCTATTGAACTAGGAGACCCCAAGCTTGATCCTAGCAAACATATCCAATGACAAGCAAGATGGCTAAGGGTTGTTGTCAAAATGTTGCAATGATTGGGCCGAGTATGCTTCTCTGGAGTTGGCAATGTTCCCAAAGTTCCTATAAACCCAACTGGAGACTCCAGTGGGTGAAGGGGGACAGAAAAAAAAGAGAGGGAGAGAGAAAGATATGATGTTGAAAGTGATCTATTAGGAATTTTAAGGGATAACTGGATGAAAAGTTGAAGAAAAAGAGGCAATGCTTGGAGCATAGCAGTGAGGAGGAGCAAAGTTTGGACTGGTTTCATAGCGGAGAAGGGTAACCGTGGCAACTCAGATGAAAACAGACTTTTTATTATTTATTTATTTTTTAATAGAGACTTTCAAATATTTCTCCCCATTTTATTTTGGGCATTTCCAAAGCAACTCAAATCAAGCACCTCAGAGCTATTCAGTGTCCAAAAAAGGATGCAGCATGTAAATGAACAAGAATTTCCAGATGGCACATCTCGTGAACTCAAATAAGACATCCCTGGGGTATTAACTAATGAAATCTCTACTTCCTCCAGCTACTTGTTGCTTGGAAGAATTCAGATGGCACCGAAGCATTTTGCTGGAAATGAAAACATTTTAAACCTCACAGTCCTACTTTGCTTGAAACCTGATGCGGTGTCAGGAAGCCCTTGTCTCCCGAGACAGACTGCATACATGATAACTTAAGTCTGACTAATCTTGGCTTCTCTGTTTGGATGGGATATTGGTTTGACAACAGAGTGATCAGAAGTTCAAACGGACTGGAATGAGGGAAGAGTAGCAGAGCACGAACTGCAGGTTTCATAGCCATATAATGTATATATAATAAAGAATACAGCACATTATTGTGAAATGCAGCATGCCATTATGATTGTTTTCTCTTACAGGCATAATCAAGACAAAAAGTGTTACCAGTTGCAAACAAAAGTATGATATAGAAAGCAAACTGTAGTGCTAAGTGGTGCTAATGCCTTTACATTTCCTTGTAGATGCAACTTTGAATCCTAAACGGGTATAACACTAGACATGAAGTGATGCCTAAAATAACTGAAAAATAGCAGCTCCATTTTGAGAAGGAACAAGAGCAAATAACTAAAATCATGACAGAATTCGCAAGATGTCCTGCATAAAATAAGTTTTGGACTGTTACAAGTTAAGAAAGTAAACTGGTTTCCAGTAAAAGAAAAAATCAGATTGTTTACACAGACATGAACAGTTCAGGAAATAGTATGTTAAGAACCCCAAACCTTCTACTTGATCTATAATGAAATGTTTAGTTTCTGTATTCTTAAACTACTTCATTTAAAAAAAAAAAATATATATATATATAGTCAGCCTTGAAAACAAAAACTTTCTTTTGAAGCCAGAACTGAAACTCCCTTCCATCAACTTTACTAATTTTAAATGTAGCTTAATATCCTTCAGAGCCCTGCTGGCAGCAAGCCAAATGCTTTCCCACTGCCCGCCACCTCCTCCCAAGGGAAAGACTGGGAACTGGCATCAGCATCACTCAGAGATGAGCAAACACAGGCCCTTCCCACCCCTGCCAGCAGTCCAACCTGGATGGGAAGTGACAGGAGAGATGGGGACGGGAGACATCTCCTTCTGCCATGGGCTGCCCAGCGCAGTCCCTGGCACTGCTGTGCTCATGCTAAACCTTGCAGCAGTTTCAGAATTGGGATCTGCTCCTGAGCAGATGGCCCAGTTTTCTCCGCTTTAAATTTTCCCTTGTAGAATGCTTGGAGTGGCCCAAGAATATCTAATGTCGATCGGTTCAACATCACCACTGAGTTTGGCCATGAGTGGTTAGAAAATGGCTAAGAAAGACCCTTTCACTCTTCTGTGCCATACCTGAGTGCTGGTATTTCAATCTCTGCTTCATGAAAGTCAAAAGAGAACAAATCTTTATGCAAAAAGATGTTCTGCTATCCTCTCCAGTCTCTCACCTACTCTTCACAATGCATAAAAATCTTAGCTTCTGCTAATTCAGGAGTGACTATCCTTATTTAAGGACACTCTCTTCAAAAAAGGTATTCCTATAGCTCTTTTAAAAAGCAGGACAGTACTTCTGCTGCTTTCATCACAGTTTTATGAGGTCACTACAAGTGGTTACATAAATCTTGCTTTCTCTCATCTTTTGACCTCATTCACTCTTTTTAGGACTTTTCCTCTTATAAAAGCAATAATTGATATAGTTAGGCTTGACAAAATTTCCTTCACATATTCCAGAGGGCAGAAGTTAGATGTCACCTAACTTCATGCAATAATTAATGCACTTTGTAAATAGGACTAAAAGCAAAATAGGACTAAAAGACAAAAATAACCTTCCAGGATCAATCTTATATCTTCACTGTTTTTCCACAGAGTGCAGCTTAGTTCACTTACAAAATGGTTGATTTAGACTATGTCTGCATAGTGCTTTGGTTATGACAGAGCACATAAATTATATTAACAAAGAGTACAGCTGGATTCAGATCAATTGCAGATGTCTTCCTGTGTAGCATCAGGTATACTAAGTCTTGACACTTCGTAAAAGGCTAATCACCACTATCATGTGGCACACACCAAATGCTTACTCCCGGACAATTACTAACTTGGTTTCATTCACTGATGAAATTATTCAGAAAGATTTGTCCCAAATTCTATTTGTCTGGGATCACAGACACAGGAAAGCTTGTATGTCTTATGCTTAGTCACACCCTCAGCTTGTCCATAATGTGACACCAATAATCATCAAGTCACTGAGCTTATTTTTGAAAAAAACAAACTAACAAATGCACAATATTCAGAAGGGCAATTAATAAAATATTTTAGAGCTTTACCTTTTTATGCTAGAGACTGAAACTAATTCTGAATTTACAGCTCTTTCTCCTTTAAAACACAAATGTGGTTTTTAAAGGGAGTACCAATAATCAATATAAAAATTGTTTTGTATACCTATCTGTTCTCATAATCATTTTATAGGAAGAAAATGGCAAAAAGACTAAAACAAACCAGGAACAGAGGTTAAAATCTATACATTGGTTTATTCCCTGATCTTCATGTTCAGAAAAGTAAGCAAGTTAAATGGGACATAGGAAGAAAGAGTCCAACATATTTTCAACATTTTGAGCAGCTTGACATTTTTGCAGGGTAGGGGAAAGAGTACGTGCCTCATACACACTAAGCTGTCACTTCCCTCAGTAGAATTAAAGCCAGTGACAGTGTTAACGAAGTGACAAACAGGTCCACACTATGGAGAAAGATGCATCTCATGAAAAAGAAAGACATTTCTTAACACAGTCCTACATCTTAGAATAACCAAGGACATTATTGGCCATCAATGACTCATGGAGATGAGTATCTGTTACACTGTTCACAGATGTCACATTGTTGGCATTGCATTCATCATAAGGACAGCAACCTTCCAGTGCACCAGCAACTTTCAGCTCACTGTCGGGCTTATCTTTTCTGTACCAAACTACCTTGACAAAGAATAGAGAAAACAAACCCACAATTACAGTTCCAGTTCTGAAGAGTTTTTTTTCCTTTTCTCCTTTACCTTTCAGGTGGCATGGGACTTTTCTTCCACTAAGGGAAATGATAGCTGCAGCAATTAACTATATTCACAGCATAGGAAATCGTTTTATACAGTTGCTGCCACACACACAATAGGCACAGAATGGTTTTGGCATCAAACAAAGGAGGAGGCAGTTTTCCCTTGAATGAAGAAATTAGTTGTCAAGCACGCTTATGGACTTGCTGTTTGAATTTATATTGTGCTCCAGCAAATCATGGAGATTTAATTGCCACTAGGAATCTCAACAGTATATTCACTGTTTTTGTTAAAATATGGCCAAGGAAGTTTTGCTTCCTGCAAGTTTGATTTTGAATTTAGTTCTGTGTGCTATATCTTACATAAAAATTGTAAAAGCTGAGCAGTGGTGGGGATGCTAAATTAAGTCCAAAATGGCTCCTTAATTCTGGGAGAAAGCAAGTAAGGATATTTTCCTTTTGCTTTTTTAAAGTTATAAATATATTTTTCCATTTTCTTTCCTTTAAAAACAAAACACCTTAGTTTAATCTTGTCTACTTTTCACCATCTAGAATGTGAAGTGAGGTATTATTTAAAACACCTGATAATTTTCATTGCCCCAACTGTGCAAAGTACTCCAAGGAACTGAAACAGAGCAAAGCATGTGTTCCAAAGAGATTGCAATGTAATTTTTAGAAGCAGCACAAGGGGAAGGGGGCGGGTTGCAGGGGGAAGGAATGCATGAGGACAGAAGAAAGACATTAGTAAAATCAATCAGAAGTCTACCACTTTCATCAAAGATGCAATAAACATGTAATTTCAGAAGCAGCTTCATTACACTTGGACTCAACTCTTCAACAGAGAAACTTTCTCTTTTAGAAATACAATTGCACACAATATCCAGACCACATCTAATATTCTCCAGAAACAAATGTAAAAGAAACTTACCTCTGCAGTTAATTATAAAGCACTACCACATCAAGCATTAAGCACCTCTCAAAAAGAAAAAAAAAAAAAAAAAACAAACCTGCACTACTGGTAATATTTTGCCTACAGTAAGCAGCAACCTAAACCCCACAAATCACATGGGCATGATTTTGTGGTTTTGCTCTTAAGGTGCTATTTTGAGTCTATCCTTTCTTTAAGAAAAAAAGAAATAGAGGGAGGGTATTTCCATGCGAATTTGCAACCAGACACCAGATGTCTCTCCCTGAAGTGGCACTAACAAGCTCTTGATCCTCTTCTGACCCCTATAAAGCCATCCTGCGGTCCTACTCCAACTCTACGGCAATATTCTTTGGGTTTTTAAAAGCAAGTACAGCCCATCACAACCAAAGAAGCAAGAGATGTCTCTCTTTTGCTAAAGAGGGATTAAGAGAGCTACAAAGATATTTAGTAATGCAACAGCCTTCTTTAGGGTATAAAGGAAATCTCTGTAGGAATTAGTCTGGTACATAAGCTATAAAGACTATGCTCTTAAAAAAATCCTTTAATGATTTTTGTTGGGTTTTAGGTGTTTTAACAAGTCACTTAAGAATTAAAAGAGTACAGACACAATCTTTAAGAAATAAATTAAAAATACTTAATCTGTGATTAAAGACTATCCAGTTGCTAGATAGCTACAAAAAGTAAAACTATACTCAAAATTATCAAGACATGCCTGAACTAATGTATTTAAATGCATTCCAGTCAATAACTGAAAATTATTTCTGCCAGCATGGTGCAAGTAACACTTCCTGCTCAAGAACGCATTATGTGTGACTTGGAAATAAACTGTGACTTCTAGTGGTTCCTACGATTTTTCTGTTTTCCCTAGATAACAGTGGTATGAAGAAGCAACTCGATCTGGACTTCTAAAATAAAACCTTAAAGTTTTAAGAACAATCTCTGGATTAGATTTTATATGACACCAGATGAGCATCCATCTGCATACCTACCTTCAATACTATCCACATGGACATCTATTTTAAGACAAAGATTGATTTTGGAAACAGCCCAAACCAAAAACACAACATAGTAGCCTTAGTAGTGTCGTCTAAAACATAACCACTTAAAATGACAAAATTAATATACCCTGATGTTTCCAGATGTCAGATTCTCAATGCATCTTGGCTGACTAGGGTCAATTATCTAGATTAGAGGTCTTTCATTTTCATTAGCTCACATGCTACAATAACAAAAAGAATGAATGAGATAGAACAAAAACATATGTTACCCTCCATTTCAATTTTGACTCTTACAGCAACAGTTTCAAACAGCTTTCTTCAATTCTGTAGTGTCTTGGGTGATCTAATTTTTAATTAAGAAGACTAGTTAAACAAGACTTTAACTTTTAATATGAAAAATTATGCTGAAATGTGCACTACTTTACTGTTGGAGGGTCTGCAATAGAGTATTGGCTCTTTAATGGAATTTATCCTCTCCTTTGAAAATATTTAATAAAGTATTACAACTGCGAAAATACATATTATTAGAATATGACGGGGCTTACATCCATGGTCCATAGAGACTGTGACAGACCATTCCCATTCTTTCAGCAAAGCACATATGTGAAATACAAACCCTGTGAGTGCCAGTTGTACACGTGTGTGTTGGAAAGGATGTAATTTAGAAGCCAGCTCCTACGACCTGACAAACACATCTCTATCCCTAAGAATGAAGAATTGTGCTTTGCACTCATAGCTATGTGATCTAACGTTTCTTCAAGATGCAAAAATTTGTATTTTTTCTAAACAAAGGCATGAGACCTAAACCAGAAGTTTCGATTATTTCAAGTTCAGTCAAGAAAAGACAGAAAAAGAAGTTATTAAAAAACAAAACAAAAAACAGTGGTAAGTGTAAATGCTATGGCTATCTCCTGATTTAGATGCTCAAATGACAAGTAATTAAAACAATTAAAAAATTAAAACAAGATGAAATTCTTTGGGGAAACTTTAACTTGTTGGATGTCTGCTGGGAACTCAACACAGTGAAGGCAGCCTAGGAGGTTCCTACAGTGTGTGAAAGATAAATTCCTGACACAGCCAGTAAGCAACTCTACCAGGGACGGTGCCCCGCTAGACCTGCTGTTTATGAAGAGAGAAGAGCTGGTGGGAGATGTGGTGGACAGAGTCTGTCTCAGGCATAATGAACACAAAACAATGAGTTTTTGATTTCTGGTGAAGTAGCAAGAAGGCCAATAAAACCTCTGCCTTGGACTTCTGAAGGGTGAAGTTTGGTCTGTTCAGGACACAGGTTCAGATTCCCTCGGTTAAAAACAAAGGGGTCCAGGAAGGCTGGACATAGTTTAAGAAAAAAGCAGGACAAGAGGAAATGGCCTCAATTTCACCAGGGGAGGTTAAGCTTGGACATCAGGAACAATTGTATTCACCGAAAGGGTGGTCAGGCATTGGAATGGGCTGCCCAGGGAGGTGGTGGAATCACTGTCCTTGACAGTGTTCAAAGTCACGTAGATGTGACACTTAGACACATGGCTTAGTGGTGAACACGGTGGTTATGAGTTAATGGCTGGACTTGATGGTCTAAAAGGATTCAAGAAACAACTGGACATGGCACTTACTGCTTAGTGCTATGGTTTAGTTCACATAATGGTGTCTTGCCAGAGGTTGGACTCTAGGATGTTGGAGGTCTTTTCCAACCTTAATGATTCCACAATTCATGACTACGAAATGTGAGCTGTGAGGGAATTAGCTACGCTGAAGATGAATTTCATTTAACTTACACCAGGCTTAACTCTGAAAACTTGCTTATGCTAATGTATAAATAGGGCATAATGCAAACACTGGCAGAGGGATCCTGATGTTTCCAAAGGTTTATCTTACTGCACTTCCGAAATGCACACATCATTTTCTCAGAACTCCTCTTAACAGAACAAAAAAATTTTTCTTTATTCTTCTTTACTTCAGGTTAAATTAAATTAAACAATATTTCACATCTGAAAAGGGACTATCATCAATCTTTCCTGTCTCAAGGTGAGTTCTGCTTCATGACTCAAAGTCTCTCCATTGAAAACTCTACCAAAGCCATACACAGATACACCCTGATGGTACCATTTTCCCACCTGAAGGGACAGCCCACAGAGCAGGGGGTTGATGAAGCCTCAGGACATAGCCAGCATCATGTAAACACTCCTTGCTGTTTATGACTGAAACTGTGTGGGAAAGTGAGGTGAGGATTTTGGAGCCTCTCATGGGTGACAATACTTGGGAACAAATGAAATCCCCATGAAACTCACTTTATTTGCACAGAACGTGCTCCTGGGGAGCACACTGGCGCTGCAGGCCAAGGTGCTGTGCCAGCCCACCACAACGGCACCAACCTGACTCCTGGTCCAGCACAGCCCCTCTAGGGGTTGGTCACCCCAGAGGGGAGGCAAAGAGCCACCACGTTCCTATGGCCTGGACTCCTCCTGACACTTCAGGTGCAGGGCAAGCACTGTTATTTTTGTGTTGCATTGGCAGTGGGGTGTGAGCAAAATAAATCAAGGAGGAGTTACGACTAAACCAAGTCTGACAGCAGGCAACTGATCACTGAACATTTGCCATAGTTCGCAGATATCCTCAGTGACGTGCTTCAGATCAGGCTTTCTTTCTGTATCCAACTATTCTGTATGAAAAATAATCTCATGTTCAGGACAACGAATGACAAGATCATCATCTTCACCAAGGACTTGTTCATGCCATCCTTGGAGCACTTCCTGAAAATTTAATTTTTGAAGTCTGATAGAAACTGAATTTTTTTTTTTTTTTTAAATTCTTAGTTGCCAAATCCAGATACAAAAACTGCAACATGGAAGGGTTACAAGTCTTACACCCTATCCCACACTGGTTTTATTTCAGGCTGGTAGAAGGATGAAGGTTGGAGGCCAGGACAGCTGCAATCCAGCTTATTCACACTTAGCAATCCCAATTGCTGCTGCCTTTGGGAGCTGCCGAAAGGCTACAGATGCCACTAGCAACTGCAGGTTGAAAAACCAGCTTCTTTGCCTGGTGTAGCCTCCCTAGAGACCCAAAGTTTCTGTCTTCAGAGGTTCTGGGTGCCTTGTATACACTCATCCTCAGTTAGGGAGTGTGCTATGGCAAGAAAAACAATTCTGCCTAACAGTGAGTTAACAGAGTTATTTTCTTCTAATATTAGAGCATTTAAAGGAATCTGTATCTGCAGAATTCATCAAACTAGCTTTGCAACTAATTTCTGCCAAACTGTTGAATCCAACAGTTGGTGGCAGAAAGTACTAATTAGCATGTCACATTACTCTATCTGCCGTTAGAGAATATTGATTGCAAGTTGACTATTACATGGAATATCACAAAAAATTCTAAATGACACATTACACATAGCAGGTCTCTGCACACCATAGCAACAGGGAGAGACTGAAGCAAAATGGTCTGGTTTCTATAGCAACTATCACACAGACCATCTGTAATCAAAAGGAAACCGAGCAAAGGAAACAAAATGGGGGATTTTGCATACTGGACTTCTATTCATGTACTTAAAATATATCACTCTTTAATGTCCTACTCGAGACTCAAAATATTATTTAAGTGCAAGAAATCTACAAAAGCTTCTTAAAAAACTTTTTACTTAATAAAATACTAATTAAAGCTCACCAGCACTATCTCTGTAACTACAAAAAGACACTCTTATAAAAAAGCCAATGTTTTTCAGACACCAGACACATATAACCTTCAAGATCCATAATCCATGTGCTCATCAAGTATTTGGTTACTATTTTATTCTGCAACTCAAATACTGGAAGAGGGGTACTGGGACAATATTTCTGACTATCTACTATATAGAACTGTTTTTAGAAAGATATCAATTTCAACGGAAACATTTAACCACACTGTTTCTAAAACACAGAATCTGAAGACTTATCCATCTTTTTTTGGAAAAAAAACCCCAAAGAAATCCAGATATGAGAAAACAACAAAGGGGAAAAAAATTAAACCCCTCTACAACTGGAGAGGCATTTTTGTCATGCAGTTCATGTCCTGAACAGAACAATATTATATTAAGGCACAGAACACATGAATGGAAGGTAAATTCAATGTCAGGGATGCAAGGCACTCTCTTCTTTCCCTCTCAGTACTTTAAATACGGAGAAAATAAAAGGGACTCTTACTTTTAGATAGGGAAATTCTTTCATACTAAATGTAATTTTTGGTGGAAATTAACTGGCTATACATAGGCTTTTAATAAATTATAGAACTAACAATCAGTGAATAAAAGTTATTATTAACATCAATTCATTTCTTTTGCTTGGGAAAATGCTGATTTGCAGAACATCAATCATCCACATGCTGAAGGCAGGCATTACAGCCTTCTGGGTTGATTCAAAGCAAAAGGGGGCAATCTGGAACAACAAAACCACTTCTCTCTTCAGTATGTGGAAGGGGTACTAAGGGAGCAGCATGGTAATCCTATGCTGTCAGAAGTTTATTCTTCACTAGAGCTTGCGTGGCAGAGACTTCCATTGCCACTCAAAGCTGTAAGTAACTCGACTGAGTACAGTACTACAAGAGAATTAAGAATGAGTCTTGTAAGAACACTTCAATCCAGTGTTAAAGAGAGCCTTTCATGTTCTAGACCTTCATAATCCATTCTGCAAAGATATCTGTATTTGTTTAATTGTGAAAGTAATCTCAGCGCTCAAGCAACCTTAGCTTGGATCTGTAACTATCCTGAAAAATAACCACCAGGTAGTGTAGACTCTTCTTTCATAGATTTAGGCAAAATTAAGTAGATCTAAAGTGTTGTTTTCATAATTTTGCCCACAAACCCATTTTGTGGGTTTATCACATTCCTGGTGTCAGTGAACATCGAAACAAATGTAAGGATGCTATAGATCCTTCCTGATAATACATACATGTAGGGAGCAGTTTTCAAAACCAAATCCTCTGCTGCACAAGTACCTTATACTACTAACAATCCTTATTCTTTTTTCAGCCAAAAGTCAAGGCGATATTGTATCTTCTAATAGGTTTGAACAGTGTGCAAGAAATGGAAGCTTACAACTGAAAAAATACCCACCTCTATTTAACTCAATAGTAACAAGTTTTACAAAATGTACAAGCATTTAAAGAAGGAAGAAGTGGGGAGGTTGTGGGATGCTAAGGAGGACGCTTTGAAATGGGTTATCTAAGGAAGTAATTAACACCCGCAGGAGATTACATTCTTGGCTGTGTCTCCATTAGCAATTATGCAGTACAACAGGAAGATCAACAAAAATTGGTGCCAAGGCCCTTTTAGGCCTCCACTATAAACAGAAAGATTTTTATTTCAGAGAAGATTTAGGTTTGGACAAAATGTTTTCCGCACACGTACAGTTCAACCACTGGTTTGGACACCATAAAGGATTTTGCACCCCATAAAGGATTGGGGTACATTTGGGGCACAACTCAGGCTTTTGCTTTTGCACACAGCTGCCACTTAGTTTTTTATCATACTTATCAAAACCATTCTATAAACAGGAGATTTACTTCCATTTCAAATTTTAAGGTTTTCTCAATATATAAAGAAAGAAGACTCTGAAATCTTGCAGTAGACTGGAGTTGACTTGTGTCTCTTCAGCAATATCATGTGAAATTTTCAGCATGAAGTCAAGGAAATTTATGAGTTTTGTTCAGTGTTGATCTTTCAAACCTCACAGTGAAAGTGGGAACATGAGAGCAAATAAACCGTCTATGGAGAAAATGACAATTTGGAAAAAAAATCCAAACCTTCTCATAATGATATGAAAATGTTCCATAACTGTTTAGTAAAAACAGCATTTGATCCAATTTCCTTTACCTTTTTAAAAGATATGTCTTACCAAGTTAATGAACATTAATAGTAATCATGCACTCAGATATGTACTGCAGAACTTTTTCCCTGCAACTGTGCAACTAATACATAATGTATGATATCTGGGAATTCTGTGCTACTTCATTCATTATGACTTAATTGCTTTGGTGCTATATCTGTGATAAATGGGTGTGCACTACCAGAGAAATAAAAATTTATGAAAATTTAAAAAATAACATCCATAAATTTTAAACACAAAATAATCCTGTTGGAACAGAGAACTACTTTACCATACGAGGGTGCAGTTTAAGATGGGATCAAAACAATTCTTATTAGAAAGTTTTTCTGACATCCGTAACACCACAGCATGAGATATATTCGATTTTAAATGACACTGAAAAAGGTCAGAACTTTTCCCCTAACCTTGTCAAGGCTGGCGAGATTGATAATTGTTTTAGGTAAACTTAGCATCCATGTCATGTGTATTGGACTAAATATAAAATTCAGAGAACAGAATGAACAAACATATATTTAGAAATTAAAAATGGAATTTCATTTTCCAGACCAACAGTTCTGTATCCAAGAAAATAATTCTGCAAATATTAACCAGTTCACTGTCATCTGATTGTTGTGACAATTTATGTGGAACTTGCACACAATTGCATGCAAACTGAGTGAAAACATCATTAACCTCCTTGCTGGTCTACCCTTTATAACTATAGTAGAATTTCTTAAAACTTGCCTTTTTTTGTGTGTATGTAACTCTTTGAAATCCAAGACAATCTCAGCAAGTTTACAAAAAAAAATTTATTGTGTTTCATCTTCTTCCTAGATATGCTCAGTAACCATTTAACACTGGCTTCTGCCTATTAAATGTTCATTTTAATTCAATGAAATTCATTTACTTAACATTCAACATTCATTAACAAAATTTCTTTCGTGTCTAACTTTTTAAACTGCAAAATTTAAAAGGCAATGGAAACATTTGCACTGTAGTCAAAGCCAGTTTTCTTTTCATCAGAGCATAAGACAACTGACAAATCATTCTCTATAATCATTCTTGAAACAGTGATTTAGTATGCTGCAGCCTAATTCAGACAGAACCAAGTAACAGCTATGCTTTTGTTTATTCCATGTATTGAGAAACTTTATGAAACATTAAACCATGAAGGACAAAATCATAATTATGGTATTGCATTTTTATGTATTTATGTTCTTAAGCTTAGATATCCCTTAGCTGACACTTACAACACTACCAGAACAAAAAAGTCCGTAACATTTGGGGTCTCTGAGAGAGTATGTTCTGAGTATTATGATTACATGTAGCAAAAGAGGATACATGAAAACACAAAAAGAGGAATCCATTATGCACACACACGTGCCGCTGGCCAGTCCATGCAGCAGAATACATATTAGGAAAAAAAACCACACGTCCTGGCAGTACAAAGCAACTTCAGTTCGACCACATTTATCTCTGTGCTACTCTAATGCAAAAATGACAAGAGATAAACATCCATATTCAAAGGAAATTAGGCCTGATTGCTGAGTGGAAAAAAAAGAAAAAAAGAAACAAAGTTATGCAATTTAACATTTTAAAATGCTTTGGCTTTATTTAAATGAATAAAAAACATTGCCCTATAGTAATTATGGACATAGTACCTTGGCCATTAAAAGATACATATATCATATATTATGCTTCTTTAACAATGATTGACAGTTTAGAAAATATAGCTAGACATATTTTCTATTTCCCTTAATACGTGTTAATGAGATACTACAAAAACAAATTACCCAAGTAGGACATCACCTTTGTCAGCAAAAAAAATTATTATTTTCTCTTAAATAAAGCTATTGTACTTATATATTGAACATTATCATTACATTCTGAATGTTTTTTTAATTAACTTAGAATATGTCATAGGAAATTTTAATTCTACTTTAAGTTGTAAATAACTCACAAAACCTGGGCAATAAGAAAGATGAAGAGCTAACCCTTGTGCAATAAGCATGGGGACACACAGTTATGTTTCATCAGTGATCATGAAGAGAGAATGGATTACAGAAACCAGCTCTAGCAGCTTCTCTAAATTCTGTCCCAATGTACACTCATGGAGACTGTATTTTGTATTTACAGTATGCTTTGCTCAGGTATTACTGAAGTGATGGTGATTTCTTACCCTTCCTAATCTGATTCATTGGTCACTGTTTTTGTACAATACAGTTAACCTACCTGACCACTTTTTCAGTCACAAGAATAAAAATAATTCAAACAAACCAAAGAGAACAAAAAGCACTTTAAAAACCTCTAAAAATAATACTGATGCTGTCTTTCTTTTTTTTTTTTGTTTTTCCTTATGATCATTTATCCTGTGTATAATTCTTTAATGTGTTGGTCAAAAAGGGAAAAAAGAACCACCTAGCAAAAAACTAATTTTATATTCAACAGATGAATCCATTGCGCTCACATATCTGGAAAAATACTTCCTTGTTATGTCTTTCTGCCCTCTCGCCAGCTTTCAATAACACTTTTGAGCACTTCCTATCACTTTGAGCAGTATTTCCAGAAGATGCCAATTGCAGCTCAACTTCACAGAGTTTACAATTGTATGCATGGTATTTGACAAGAAATTAGATGCAAATTCCAGTGAATTCATTTTCATGCACAGAATAATGTGTGTATTAAATATCATTGCCCATTTTTAATTATGTCTTTTTTTAGTGTTTGCTTTATATATGACTAGCAGATCTCCTGAAGCAGGCCAAGGGTAGATCACTGGACACTGATGTTTACCACCTGATTATCTAAACTACTGGCCATCACTTTGAGGCAACCAAAGGGTTTGCTCAGCTAATAGGTAAGGTAATTTATTAACACCACAATATTTATTAATTCTTGCAATCTAGGTCTAATTCCGTCACATGCCAGCTGTGAAAAACTCCTCTTGAAGTCTGACAGCTTTTAATTCCATCTCCTTGCATGGTAAAGAGATACCCCTCTGAATTACAAGAAAAAGAACTATTTCATAAAATTCACCAGGTAAAACAGGATTCTTGTGGTTATATTTTGAAGGATTGGTACCAAAACAAAACAAAAAAAAATCATTAAATTTGCTGTATTAATAAACTGGAAAAATATAAGTTGACTCTCCAATCAATTATTGCTAATAGCAGGCATAATAAAAATTAGCCTAAAATATCATGTAAGAATTTAACAAACATAAGAGTCCGATTTGTTAGACAGTACAGAGGTAGAAATCATACAATTCTGCTCTTAAAGTATTTAAAACTATTCCTGACACTTCTTTAGAGAAGGACATTAACTCTGCATGGGACCCCATAGGTTATGTAAAAATGGAGTAGAAATTAAAATCATTTGGACATTAGAGGATAACAGAATGGTGGAAATAAAATGCACCCCTTTCCAAACCATGAAGAAAAGCAGCCTTCAGAAACAGTAAAATATTTCAATGATCTGCTTTTATAGCAATTTTCTTCATTTTCATGAGAAGTCAAAAATAACCACAACACCATCTTTGTATACACTTACACTGAACATTTGATCTTCACAGTCAAATGCTCCAAGGCCAAGTGTCTTAATCTTGTAAGTCTACCTTTGTATAACCATAACAAATCACCTGCTATGTCAGACATCACAGACACTATTAGAAAGTTTATTTCAACAGTGCTTGGACACCAGCAAAATATTTATAACAGATAGCTTTGGCAGAGCAAATTCAATGAGCAAATCATTTAAAGAGGGCATACAACGTGAGTTAAGGTCTATATATCATAATGCATTATTATTTAAAAGATATTATTTAAAAAAAATCAACAGAAAGTAGCACAGAAAAAGTTAAGTAATCTAGCCTGGTAACTTTCTGAAAACTTGTTCTAAAAGATGCAGTTGAAGGTCATACAATATTTTAATATGTTTCTTCTATATATATACATTTAGAAACATTTGAGTATTTTTAAGAAACATCATATTACTTTGACAAAAATATAAAATACAGCAATCCACAATCATTAAATGATGTTACTCAAAACTAAACCACTGTCATCAAAATAATCCACAAAAACTAACATCTCACTGCCATTCCCTTTTTTGCATTTTACAGTCTGGTGGCTTTCTGTAACGCAGAGGATGGGGTCTAAACTGCCCTGTAACAGCACAACAGAATCCTGATCATGTTTCCCCATGGCAAGTAATGGCAAGACTAGATACTACTGCTCTGGCTGGCCATATGTAACTATCAGCAGAAATCTATACCTCTCCCTAGTATCACATGAATAAGGCATTAGCTGTCTAATTGTGTAGGATTTATCTTTGAAAATATAGGCTAGCTCTCAAACAGCACCCTAATCAGTTTTGTCATACAGTACCCAAAGTAACACAGCACGAGGTTTCTTCTGCTGCTTTAAAATATTTGCTTTGTGTTTCTAGCTGTGACTATATCCTGTTAGAATTTTTCATCGGGAAAAACTAGGATAGTGCAATCATTTTTTTAACCTAAATAAAAATACTTTTCTTCAGATAGATTTGGGTGTTTAGTACACTGAAATAGAAAAAATATTTTACAAACAAATACATTTCAGTCTAAATATGCAGCCCAGACCCATGACAGATCTAATATGTGAACATAAGGACGGTAAACCAGTTCAGTGGAACTAATAGCAGCCTAAAACAGTAAAACCTCCATTTGTTTAAGTCCTTACATGTCTCCCCATCGCATCCATTGCATTAGCCCAATGCCGCTGATTCCCAAAGCCCCCTTGTGCACCAAACTCCTATTCTTGGCAGCACCACAGTGCTCCCTGCTTTCACCAGTAGCCTCTCCTACCTCTGCAAGGGCAAACTTCAGATGACAGCAGCTGTCCTGAACCTACACGTGTGCTTGTTGCCACAACAAGTTTCACATCTACTCACCATCCAACCACTGCCATACAGAGGGGACAAAGGTCAGATTGCACCCATCTGCTCACTGTGGAACTATCCTTTTCTGTCTGCTTCACAGCCCCTATTCTTTTTTTCACAACTTCAGCATAAAATTAACATTTTTGGGAACTCCACCACTCTGACAAATTTGATGGACTAAGGCAATGATTTTGCAGAAAAAGGATAATCGACAAAGAGGCCACTTCCACTGGTAGGTTGGCCTGAAAACCCTAGGATGCAAAAACAATGATGGAGATGACTCAATTACTTGGAATTTGACCTGACTAAATTACTTTAAGCCAAACACACAGATCTATATAAAAGGGGAACTAAATAATAGTAGAATATTTTGAAAAGGAGCAATCTAGAAACAATCATGAACAATACTAGTTTCACACAAAGACTCTCTGCAAGTCTGTGGCTTAGAAGGTCAGCATGCTACTTGAACCTATAAAGAAATGTCAAGAGAGGGCAAGTAGGTGATGTTACGGTATTAGCAAGATTATTACTGTGATAGTATGTGCAGGACAGGAGTTCACATCTTTTAGGCTACTGCTAAAAACTGTAAAATCTCAGAGGGGTGACAGAAAAATTACTTCAGGCGTCTTAAAGCATCTGAGTCTGTTTATTGCAGTGAGAAAGTTTGGAGGTGACTCGAACAAGGATTACTCACACCAGCTAGAGCAGGAAGGGTTTATAACAGTAAACAGGTCTTTAATCTAGCTGAAAACGTCAAAACAAAACCAAAGGATTAGAAACTGAAGCTAGACAAATTAGGTGAGAGTAACTGCACTTTGGACAGACTTTAAGAATAAAGGTAGATGACACAACTCTAAAAAACTAGGAAAGGCTATTGGGGGCATGAGGGAAGAAAAGTCGGTGAAGCGATTTTTTTAGCATTAAAATGAAGAGAAGAAATTTGTGATGATCACCATTAACCACATAAATACTGAAATGCAGCAAAACACTTGATGTGCTTAAGTAATACAGATAATGTAAGTTCTAAACTAATGTAATTAGTTTATTACATTATTATTTATGTAATTCTAAGCTAATGTAATAAACCTGATTCACAATGCTGTGATCTCAAAAAAAAAAGCCTTTTGTAAACTAATCTCAACCTCATACTTTCTTCTCCTCCCAAAAACTTGGTATTGATTTATGAAACCTTCTAATTTTCATCTAGAATCTGAAATCATGCATATAATTAGAGTTTGTGTTTTGGATCATTTGGCATTTTCCACTCCTTGGGTTGCTGAAGGAAGGTTGCTGGGCATTCATCCACCTGCCCCTCTGAAACTAATCTGCTGTTCTCTGTTTTACAACTCACAGTGTCCCCTGAGTCACCATTTGTATTTGCCTATGTTATGGCTCCTCATTACGAGCAATGATCACAGTTCTCCAGCTGCTCACACAGGTTTCACATAGGACTTGGTAGACTGTGATTGTAAAGGGCTTTAGCACTGTAAGCTAAGTCATGTAGCACATTTGCTCTACCTCTTCTAACACCAGCTTAACTGACCATGGCCAGGGACAGCAAAACTCAGCTTGTAAGTAGCAGCTCTTTCCTGATGGAACGTTCAGCTTCAAAACCAATGGCTTACCTCAGCTCAGACTTGTGAAGTAATGTGTCGACAAACTACAGAACCAGCATGAAAAGCCAAACTCAGTTCCAGTTACTGGCTTGAGATTCAGGATGTTACATTTATAAAACAGGACTCATTCAGGACTTGCCAATCATCACAGATTCATAGAATAGTTTGGGTTGGAAGGGACCTTAGAGATCATCTTGTTCCAACCACCTTGCCACGAGCAGAGACATCTTCCACTAGACCAGGTTGCTCAGAGCCCCATCCAACCTGGCCTTGAACACTTATAGGGTTAGGGCATCCAAAACTTCTCTGGGCAACCTGTTTCAGTGCTTCACCACACTCACAGTAAAGAATTAAAGAGTACAGTACAGGGGCAGAATCACCTCCCTCGAACTGCTGGCCATGCTCCTTTAGATGCAGCCCAGGATACAATTGGTTTTCTGGGCTGCAAGCACACATTGCTGGCTCATGTCCAGCCTCTCATCCACCAGCACTCCTAAGTCCTTCTTGGCAGGCCTTCATCCACCAGTCTGTATTGAGAGCAGGGTCTGTCCAAACCCAGGTGTAGCACCTTGCATTTGGCCTCATTAAACCTCATGAGATTCCGGGGGGGCCTATTTTTTGAGCTTGTGCAGGTCACTCTGAATGGCATCCCATCCCTCAGGTCTGTCAACTGCACCACCCAGCTTGGCATCATCTGCAAATTTGCTGAGGGTGCACTCCATCCCTTCATTTATGTCATTAATGGCAATAGTAAATAACGTTCATCCCAACGATATAGGACATTCATCCTGGCCTGGATCAGGAACAGTGTGGCCAGCAGGACCAGGGCAGTGATTCTTCCCCTGTACTCAGCCCTGGTGAGGCCACACCTGGAGTGCTGTGTCCAGTTCTGGGCCCCTCAGTTCAGGAAGGATATTGAGGTGCTGGAGCAGGGCCAGAGAAGAGCAACCAGGCTGGTGAAAGGACTCGAGCACAAGTCCTATGAGGAGAGGCTGAGGGAGCTGGGGTTGTTTAGCCTGGAGAAGAGAAGGCTCAGGGGAGACCTCATCACTCTCTACAACTCCCTGAAAGGAGGTTGTAGCCAGGTGGGTTGGTCTCTTCTCCCAGGCAACCAGCAGTAGGACAGGAGGGCATGGTCTTAAGCTCTGCCAGAGGAGGTTTAGGTTGGATATTAGGAAGAAATTTTTTACGGAGAAAGTAATCAGACATTGGAATGGGCTGCCCAGGGAGGTGGTAGATTCACCACTCCTGGAAGTTTTTAAGATTAGACTGGATGTGGTACTGAGTGCCATGGTCTAGTAACCACGGCAACATTGGATCAAGGGTTGGACTTGATGATCTCGTAGGTCTTTTCCAATCCGGTTGATACTATGATTCTATGATTAATTACCTCGTCCAAGTGAACCCTGTTACAACCAATTGAAGTAATGATCAGTAATGCATACTAGAAGAAATGCCAAAAACCATAAGAGCTATCTCAGCTACAATTAAATAATTCATAAAAACTCACAAAGCATTAGGCAGTCTGACCTGTACATGAATTTGTACATGATTCAAACTTTGTACATGAATCCCCTTAAGGGAAGAAAGCCATTATCACAGGCATTGCACATTCTGACAAGTAAGATGCTACTGAGAATAGCAAACAGAAATTAGACTGCTTTGGATGCATGATATCTATCACCACAAATATATTTTTTCTTCCTCCAAGGATAGTATCAATCTAAATTGTTCCTGACCACAAACAGAAAAAACAGCTGCACATTCTTTGGGAAAGAGCAACATTCACTCCTAATGTACTCTGACCGTATCTGAAGATGACACACAACTGCACTCCCTTAAGAACACATGATGTAACAAGTGTTGGAAATGAGTCAATGTTGCAGGTCCTTTTAGTGTTGCTTTATGATTGTATCCAAAGAAAGCACTGCCAGCAGGAACAGCAGTATTGAACGTATAGATTATACCAAGGAGCCAGTCCAGTCTGAATCAAACTTAGTTTCTTTAGGTGAGATCTATTAGACTAACTTGGAGCAAGCAATGAAGTTATTCTCATGGAGGAAGGGAGCAGAGCAAACAGTGCAGAATGGCAAATCACAAGGGGCTATGCAGAATAACACCTTGAGAGTAATAAACCCCAAATACTTGGCTGAGCATGTCACTTGTTCTTATTTAAGCACATGCACACTTTACAGGAAACCTTATCGGAAACAATCCTCTCCTGTGTCCCAGTCAGTTTATGCTCCCCTAACAGTAAGAGTGACTGCTATTATTAGGGGCAGTTCTTTGCTGATAATGAGTCCCGCTCATAGGCTAAGATTGGTAAGAAATGGTGGCTTTTTCATCTGTATGATGATGCTGGGTTGGCCACTGCCTAGCCTGGATTGTTTCTAGAGAAAAGGAGCCAGAATTTCCTACTCCATTACACTGGCATTTCTAGCAAGCACTACTGGCACTTTAAAGAGAGAATAGTGGAATATTTGAACCATTACAAAATGATGCCAGAAAAGGAGGGAGGGAGACCAAGAAACAGAAAGAAAAAGACACTCAAGATCCATAAATCTACTAGAAGTCCCTGAATATAAAGGCTGGGGAACGAATGGCATTCATACTGCCGTGTTAGAAAACAAACTGTATTTAGTCTAGGCAGCTAATGAAACTGCAGGTTCTAACTTCTGTTTACTTTCTGTCACCAGGCAGAATCTGCTGTATCTCAAGTTGAAAAGTTCATAAACTAAACATTATTTTAAAAGTTCAAGAACTACACACATCATTATATAATGCAAGTACTTAGTGTCCAGAATACACTGAAAGTTTGCCTCTTGACAGTCCTAAAAAGGCAGAAATATTTTTAAAAGCATTGATTGAGCATTTTGTATCATTACTAACAATAGCATTCTTTAGTTCTTTATAAATGGTTCTTTGGTTTTATTTACCTAACATTAAAACCCTACTGGAAATAATTTCTAAACTTATTTATATCTAGTTCAAAGTATTAAGAGTAAGAAATTTCCTAAGAGAGAACATATTTTCTAATGAATCCCCTCTTTTCTTGGCGAAATTAAATGTTCACTCTACAGAACTTAAAGAAATGTTGGGATGAGTTTTAAAAACAATAAAAAGAGCTTCTGAATATAAGCAAGAACTCCTGAGCACATGCCAAGAATTTTGCAACTTTATCAACCTGATTAATAGTTTCATTTTGAAAGGGGCCACGTACACATACAACCCTGGAACTCATGAGGTCTGCACATGCAGTCAGCAACAGCAAAAAGAACTCAGGAGACACTACAGAACTAAACAGCAAGAACTGTTCCCAGCTATTAGAGAGAGAAAAGTGGAGGGCTATGCCAAAGTGAGTGTTTTCACAGAGCTGTATTTCTATGGTCTGAAAAAGTATGTTCAGTGGTATCAGAGCAAAGCAATAAACTATGCCAAGATTAAATCGGAAAGTTTTGAAAATAGCCCTTGTCCTTTCCTTACTCCATACTTGAAGATGCATATTAGGGCTTATTTCCTCTCAAAACCAGCCTCAAGAATGTAGGACACATGTAATGGGATCCCAACTGCTAATTAATCAATCACACTCTTACATTCAGTAACACTTAATTTTACTGTTAAAGTGGAACTTAAAGAATTCCCTCACATGTAAATCAACCATTAAAGGTCAAGATTTAGAGTGAAGTCTGTTCATATGAAGAAATCATTTTTAGAAGTAGAAAGACGTGTTTCAGCAGCATTCATTCTTCAAAATTTTAGTACCCGAGTTTTTGCATGTGTGCTGGTTATGGGTGTGGTAGAGTTAATTTTCTTCCTAGTGGCTAGTATGGGGCTGTGTTTTGGATTTGTGCTGAACACAAGGTTGATAACATAGAGATGTTTTTGTTATTATGTTTTTGAGCAGGGATGACACAGAGCCAAGGCCCTTTCTGCTTTTCATATTGCCATACTGGTGAGGCAATTGGGGGTGCATGGGAGGTTGGGAGGAGACACAACTGGGACGGCTGCACCAAACTGACCAGAGGGATTTTACATAGCTTATGGCATCATCCTCTGTATAAAAAGTTAGGGGAAGAAGGATGAAAAGGGGGACATTTGGAGTGATGCTGTTTGCCTTCCCAAGTCACTGTGACCGTGTGATGGGGCCCTGCTCTCCTGGGGATGGCTGAACACCTGCCTGCCCGTGGGAAGCAGTGAATCAATTCCTGGTTTTGCTTTGCTTGTGCGCACAGCTTTTGCTCTTCCCATTCCTACTGAACTGTCTTTATCTCAATCCATGAGTTTGCTTGCTTTTACCCTTCTGATTCTCTCCCGGATCCCACTGGTGGCGGAGCGAGTGAGTGAGTGGCTGTGTGGGGCTTGGCTGCTGGCAAGCACGACAGCATGTCACATCCCATCTTGACCCTTCTCTCTAAAACTCAGGCAAACCCTCAACAAGAAAACAAAAAACACTCAATATCAGAAGTTCAGATTTTCCAACAGAGTCAAGGCACTGTAAAAAATGTTTTCAGATTCATGAATTGTTAGAATGTCAGACACTTGTTAATTTTCTTGTTGCATTATTAAGTATTCTTTCATCCAGAAACAAGACTCATCTTTTCATTCTGACAAGGAATTCTTCCTAAAATTTCTCAATTAAGAGTTTTTCAAAAGAACAACAGTGTAGAGAAAAGCAGTCAATCTATCAGCTAGACTTTCTGCAATAATATTCTATTTTTAACAAGTTTCTTTGGGACAGACTTCTCAAGTTCCGGATAGGACTGTTGGTGAAAATCTCAATGTAGAAAAAACCTTAAAGCACTTATCACAAAACAAATATTTAAGGAACGAAAGACACCCATGCAGGATGTAGATAGCAGGCTGAGATCCAACTTCCACTATATTTGGACTATAGACTTAGAGGAAAAGACACAGACCTACTCACCTGCTGGGTAGGACACTCACCTGGTGCATAGGAGAGGTTTTAAATGCCTGCTACAGAGAGAGTCGAACAGTTCGTACAAACTGGGAAATTTTACAGAGAAACACTAAGAGCAGAAAATTTCTGGGCAGAACCCCATCCATCATTTAGGACATGTCTGCTTCTTGCAGCACAGAAGATCCAGGACTTGTTTTACAGCGAGAGATCAGATCACCGGGACTGTTCATCAAAGCCTGTCTCTCATTCCTGACATCTTTTTTCAGTTGTTTGGAAGAACACTGAAAAAGATTTTAAGTTTGTTCCAACATAAAAAAAACTCTTTTACTGAGTGAGTGGTTGAAGCCCCCAGTATTCATGTTTCACCTTGAGCTGTGTGATATCAAAGTAGAGTGCAGTTTTCTGCAGAGGAATACACTACCAAAAATACCATAGATAGAAACATTTATTTCTAGCCTCAAACAAATATTTCTAGCCTCACTCTCAACAGAGACCAGTAATATCAAACTGTACACAAAAGTCCACCTCATATTAGGATAGTTTCAATTTATCCACTATCAGCATTATCCCTAGAAGTCAGCTATGTAGGTCACCTTGCAACAGATACTCTCATTCCACTCAATCCACCTGAAGATGACGGGGCATACATAAACTCCTGCCTAGGAGTTTATTTTGCCCTCCTAGGGCAAAAAAGGGCATGCATGGTATGCACTGCCTTGCTAGGGCTTCACAGATCTGACCTCTAGATATAACAGGCTGAATCCACAAAATCTGAGCAAGTCTTCTCAAGTATAACTGAGAAAACAGTAAGATTATAATTGCTAATAAATACATTACTGTAGACATAAAATTGCCCCAAACCTTTAACCTATGTTATCCCTTTGTTGTACCTGCCCAGTCCCAGGTTTAGTGTCCTGCGTTGTTTCAGCAGGAGCAGATTCCTGCGAATCTTCAGGTTTAAGGTCTTGAACTTCTTCCACAGGAATTGTTTTCAGCTCATCCTGAGGTCTAAGACTTAGAGAGTCCTCAACAAAGTCTGAAATATTTGATTCCTGCAGCCTATCAGGTGTAGGGCCCCAGGCCTCATCTCCAAGAGCCGATTCCATTGCCCACCCTGGTGCAGAGAAAGGCAGAGTGCTCCTCGCAAAGCAACCTGGTAACAAGAGCATCGTCACTCACAGGGAACGATTACAGACACCTGAACCCCGCTCCCCACAAGTCAATAAAACAAAAAACACATCTCGTTTAAAATAGTCCTATTTTAAAATCACCACTCTGAGCAATCTTTTATTTCACTCATGAGCTGTATCTATTAAAGAATAGATCTCATTTTACTTGAAAGAGTTATCTTTAAAGTGACTTATAGGTAAGAAATAGCACAGTGGGTCCTCTGATAGGAGAGCTCTAGACACTGCCGCAGCGAGACAGAGCCAAAACTGACACAAATTACTCAGGATTACTGAGCTTCAGCTCATTGATACTGGTCTGATCCAAGGAGCCTTTTTGAAGCTTTCAGTAATCAGCTCTAGAGTTCAAAGAAACTGCAAAGTGGGGACAGGAACAGATGTGGAAAGAAATTTCTTCCAATATGCACAGATGGGAAAAAAACCTAGATCTCAGACAAGATGTAGGGGAAACATTTTTTATGACTGGGGTGGTGGGACACTGAAACAGGTTGCCCAGAGAGGTGGTAGATGCCCCACCCCTAGAAACATTCAAGGCCAGGGTTTACGCAATTCTCAGCAACCTGATCCAGATGAAGATGCCCCTGCTCATTGCAGGGGGTTGGGACTAGATGACCCTCAAAGCTGCCTTCCAACCCCAGCTATGGTATGATTCTATGGACACCTGACACCAAACTCTGTCCAGTATGATGGAATTGTTGGAGCTCTCAGGCTCAAAGATCAAGTAATGTGAAGAAGGACAGTTATCCAGTGGGTATTCAATTTAGTGGTACATCAAACACAAGATGCTATAGTAGGAATTTGCTAATTAGATTTATGCACTTTAAGTAGAAGATGATGTAAGCTTCTGATAGGGAGATTACCTATTGAATGTGTGTGGCCAAATATGTAGTACTAGAAAAGAGCAAGGGAAATGGCAAATGGAAAAGACAAAGAGCAAAACCTGGCTACATCTTCAATCAATTGAATGTATATAATTAGCAATTTTCTGAACTACCTGAATTGCAATGAAAACACATATTATTTGACTTTCTAGGAAAAAAGAAAATTCCATTTTTACCACATCTCTTAAGGTGAAAGCATATGTATAAAAAACTTAAGTTACACAAATTGGGTTTCATTATGAAATTATTACGGCAACTTAATAGTTGGCACTATCAACTATTAGTAATGTTGCTAATAGTGCTCAACTATTTTCCTTCAGGATTAATTAGAAGAGGTAGTATCTGGTAGCTTACATTAATAATGCATGTAGACTAACAGTAAACCAAATGATTTAACATTTTTTATTTGCCTAGCATGCAAACGAAACAACAAGCTAACACGTGTTAAATTTTAGCCAGTCCATGATTATTTCTTCAGGACAACTTACACATATCTCGTTGCCTTTTATAAATTATCCAGACAGATATATATCTCAGAATCTGTATCATAAATATTAAAAACAGTAGGATAATTAGTTTGGATTACTGACTCAGAGGAAAAGAAATGGAAAACGAAAAATAAAAAATGCCACCTGGTATCATAAGTAGCAATGAAAATGCCACCTGGCATCATAAGTAGCGATGGCATCAAAACATATTTTTGGTGATGCCTCCCATATCTAGAAGCAGACACCTATCATGTTAGCTTTTGACGTTATTGAGAAAACTTAAAAATTCCTCATCTTTTTATTATTTTATTCCATTCCAGTTCATATTCAATTTTGTTTACTTTTGGAAACAATCACATATAAATTAGAAAACAATGCACAGATTTCTGCATAATTTATTATATAAGACATATTGATCTTGGTAAAGAGAATATTTTATCTTCTTATAGAGTTTGTTTTCTTTCTTCTCAAGTAAAAACAAAGCCATAAATTTAAAAGCATCATGACTAGAGCCAATCTGTATATCTAAAACTCCAACAGAAGTAAGAATATATTACATGAAATATGTTTAACAAGCCTTTAATAGTCTACCATAACAGCCAACATCTTTAGCTAAGAGTGGAAAGTGCAGGTTATTCCACAGACAGAAGAACTAGCATAAGCTCTGTATAAGGAACAGAAAGAAACATGCCTTCATAATTAAAGATATACTAAGTACCCCACCCAATATCCTCAATTTGATCAATGTTTTGTGAATAGCTGTATGCTGCCAGCTAAAGAAATGGATGACAATGTGATGTAGACACAGTAAGGGAAAGACCTGGAGCACAGGAACTGTGGGGCAATGTATGAAGCTTAGAGGTAGTACTGCTGGAGAGAACTACTAGATAAAACAGAAATTTTCCCAATATCGTGAATAAATATATATTTACTAATTAATAAAAAAATTTAATGTATATTTTCTTTATTTTCTTCTGGAAATTATGCACACTTCTTGCACTACTGTTCTTAACATACTAGACAGATTTTAAGTCACGGGATAAAAAGAACAAATGCCATGGTGTAAAACATTATAAAATGAAACAGGTCTCAAAAAGAAAGATCAAGAGTAGGATGCACTGGTTTACAAACCGATGCCTCTACATCCCCTCCGTGTAATGGGACAGCTGCTCACAGCCCATGCAGAACTGCGACACTGCTCACTGCATGGCATCAGCTGCCTCTGCTTCAAGGGGGCAAGAGCCCTTCCTTCAAGATACTGCAACTCTCACTTGAGTCTATCAAGTCTGCATTCCATCGAGATCAGGGAAACTCACAAGTACAAAAGCTTGCAGCCTTTGCAACCATCTCCCACAACTTATGTACCAGGGCACTATTTCAGAATCTCTGACAAAAGTGGTTCAAACACAAGTGGAAAAAAGATATAAAGTCATTTGTGAGGGCAGTGAGTTGTGTCTTCAAGGCATTTTTTTCCTCCTCAAAATAATCCATTACTTACAGCCAAGATGACAGAGCCAAGAGGGGCAAATGGCTGTAACAAATTGTGCCTATTTAATCCTTAAATTTCTGGGCAGATAAGTATATTAAATACCAAATGCTCCTGTCAGGTGTTCAAGAACTTCATATTTTTTTCTCTCCCTCCCTGCCCATTTAACACAATTAACAGGGTCATATGCAGGAGAGGCCCCCAGCTCCCTGCTCACATAGCAGACACCACTGCCTGACACACATGCCTTTCACTCATGCTGAGAGAGGTGTGAAGGAAACACTCCTGCTTGCTTTTCAAGCTGAAGAAAACAAAAGAACGGCATACGTTTTCTCTTGTTGGACACCCATGATCAACTTGGTCTTCACAGAGCTGCTCCCACATTTGTAGGACCCCAAGGTGATAGCATGAGAGACCACACTTCCCCCATGTTTGTTATTCCCACCCATATGAACCTTCTTTCTACTTGTTGATGTCGCTGCTCAAGGGTAAGGCCCTCACCAGCCCCTGAGGAACGAAGGGCCCAAGCAGGACCCAAGGAGTCCCTCAGGTATCCTGCTCCTGGTACACACCCTCTCCTCACTCCCTGACTACTGAGGGCTGTTGCTTCCCAGCTCAAAGGCTGCTCCAGGGTGGCCCTCCTTGCTATGGAAACTCACCCACACCCCACAATCATGAAGTCCATCCCAGTGCTGAAGAACTTGTCTCAGCACTTGTCTCAGCACTTGCCAAATTTTCATCATGTTCTGACTCCCTCTCATTCCTCTCACTATTTTCCTTGCTCCCAAACATATGGCAGGAATTTCAACATCAAATTTAATATTTCAATTTAGCAGACATTTGAATCATCTGGGTAATAATATACTGCTTTTTCTTTTTTCCTCTTTTTTTAAAGAATATGCAAGACATTTGGCATAAAAAGGTGTTATATAAATCCAGCCTGAAACACTTTTCATATTTGAAATGAAGAAGAAACACAAAAACAAATCCCAGTACTAGAAATGTTGCTATATAATAATACAGCTTTTACTTTAAAAGAAAAGGAAATAAAAAATCGAAGAGGTACTTTCCAAAAAATTTTGAAAACAACCTATTTTAATTCACATAAATATTTTAGAGAACACTGAAAGCAGGTGTCTGACACACTCTAGAAATATTATGTACTCCATTTTACTGCCTGTAGCACACAGAAGATGATATTAATCACAGTTAAAAAAGACATTTCTATAGAAACTAAAAAACTATGAAGCTTGGATAAAAAGATTATAAACATACCTACAGTTAAGCAAGGTATAGGACAGGGTTTTTTTCCTTTTACTATAAAACTGCTGATATTTGGGACATAACTTTCTGATGACGTTTTCCTGTTTTGCACAGGAGAACTTTAACTAGAATTTATATACAAAACAACACTATGTCATCAGCTGTGAAAGAGAATAAAGATTTGGACTTAATAATCAAAAATTAAAAAGGTGACTATTTTAGCATTTATCTTAGTCCAGAGGTTAAGAACCTCAGGTGGACAATGGACAGGTTGCAGCAGAAATATACAAGGTTATTAATGGACTTCAGGTATCTAAAAATCAATTTATTACATGTAATTATGTCCATACAATTTACCTGTTGCTCACTTGTTCATTTATATTTCTCTGTCTTGAACCAAGAAATTTTAAAACACTACCTACTGGGTTGAATTGCATGTAGGTATACTCTCCAAACTAAACTGGAGGTCATTAGCTCAAGTTATGGGAAGTTAAAGAAATATTTCTTCATTTGGAGTTTCTGTGCCTAGTCTTATATTTCCAATAAACAGAAAGTCCCTGGAATGCATACAAAGTTGAACAGAGCAGATGTCATTTATATGAGCCAAATCAAAACAAAATCACTGTGACTTGGAGAACACTGTCCTCCAGAAACTGTGGGGCAAATTCACACATCAGGTGCTCACCAGTCTGCCCACAGCTTTCAGGACAAGAGAACTATTTTTATGTCCCCTGGACAAAAAGGAAATAAAACATGTATACACAAACACACACACAATGGATAACTTAAAAAAACCCCCAAAGCTCAGGTTCAGCTTGCTATCTTAGGTGCTCTACTTCATCTTATAGCAGAAAAAAAAAACTTACAAGAAGGGAGTTTGGCTTAAGTTGAGAACTGCCCATACATTTTACCACATTCCGAATTCCCACCTTTGGTACAGCATCATAACTTTATTACCTAAAAAGGTATCACTCCCAGAAGATATAAAAATGCTGCAAACTAGCAGCATCATGAAGGATGTTACAGCCAACACCAAGCTTTTGCTGCACATAGGGAGTTTTCAAGATCTCATGGAGGCAGGCTATTCAGATCCCAGAAAACAGGTTGCTCTGAAGCCTGGCCTAGTATTACTGTCTTTGAAGTGAGAGGTTTGAAGATTGACTGTAGTAAAATGTTTTCCAGTGGACTCTCCACTGGTTTTACTTCCTTTTGCTTGTCCTTTCTACAAAAAACACATTCCTTTACTATAAGTAGTGGGGATAATTGTTTGCCACGTCACATGTTACCTTCAGCTTCTCCCCACTTCCAGAGTTTTTTATACTGGAAAGATGGACTGTAGGGATCCTTCATTAGCTCTTTCTTGTTTGAAGTCTTTGGGAGGGGAAGGGAAGCAGGGGAGATATGAGACACTATATTCCAAGACAAAGTAAAAACAAATAAAACAAATAAACAGTGAAACAAAAAGATAATCAATTTAGTGCTCAGAATTTAAAAAGTAGCTCACTTAGCTATGTTCTGCATCAAAATCTTCGTCTAAATGAGAATCATAAAACTACAGGGGAGAAAGGTTGTATGTGGATTTCCATTTTTTTTATTATTCTGTATGACTTTATGGACTACCATTACATAAAATAAAATAGTTCTAAAACCAATCTCTTGCTGAATCAGGTGGTTGTCACTAATTTCCAAGATTTATGTTGAAAAGGAAAGAAAAGTGTCACTGCTCAGAAAAGCATCAAAGTTGATACTAGTGACAATTAAAGGTACGACTAACAAAACGAAATTGCAGCCTTTTGAAACCCTTGATCCAGTGCTCTCTGAGGTCTGAGTTGCAAGACATCACTTTTTGGATCCTGTAAAGAAAAAGTCCTTGCATTGTATTTTCATTTGCTAGAAAATTAGACCTAGGATTGTTACATGCAGACCATAGTACTATCAATACAGTAAAGCTCACCATGCACCATCTTACCAATAGGCTTTTACAGTGTAATCTTTCTTGGGAATTACAGTATTAGATTAATGAGACGTGCAAATGTTTTATCAACTCAGTCTCCAGAGCAATGAGTCACTCCTAAATGCAGAACAGCAACAAAATTAAAAACAGCTTATATGCTGCTGTATTCTACACCCCATAGGTATAGAACATATGATTTCAACAGAGCAGAACAGATGCAAAAAGGTTCCACTGAAATAAGAAAGCTGCACAGAAACAGAAAACACTGTGGCAATGTGTGCTATATCTGTGCTCAATAGCTAAAGAGGTGCTGTTAATGCTAAACAGCTCCAGAAACATCAACTGGGAAGAGAGTCTGGCCATCAAACACAGGTATGAGCAAAAGACACTATTCACAGCAACCAGCCACAGGCAGCCAAATGAGAAAGCTGGTTTTCTGATGTTCCCCCTGTGCTGAGAGGAGAGTAATTTGGAGTAATTCAGCGCAGAAGACTAATTTAGGCAATACAAATCAACTTCTGGAAAAGATGGCCTGTCTCCATAATCAAGTAGACACAGGAATGCTGCTAGCTGGGGTGAGAGCTCAAACAGCACTTTCTGCCCTGGTTGACGCCAACAGCATTCACTGAAGGCTGACAAAATGAGCTAAGCAACAGAGACTGTACCAGGTTCTCCATTTCTCCTAGAAAAGTAGGATAAAAGCAAGGAAAAAAGGGCTGTAAAAATAGAATAGTTCAAATTGTACCCTATCTTCTCATGAAAAAACAGACAAGTTTGCAAAGTGGATAGTAATTAACAGATACTCTCTTAGGCGGTAAGGATGTACCATATAAGGAAGAAACAACATTTATCCAAATGCCTCAGTCACCCTCATTTATGGTGCCTAGAGACCTAACAAACAACAGACTGCTAGCAATCTGATAAATCAGTTCTATTCAGAAATCCCTAGAATAGTCCATACAGCAAATGGACCGTCTAAAATGTTTGTAGGCACAGTGGGAATATTCTCTTCATTTACCCTGGTATTCTGGGTTTTCTGCTTAAAAAGGCCGGGAATTTTTATCTGTGCTTATACATTACCTTATTTTCCATGTCTGTCTGCTTCCTAACCTATCTCACACTGAACACCTCCTGACATCACAAATTACAATAAATTTTTTGTCAAAACATTCATTCAAAACAGGATTTAATCTCTCCTGCTAGTAGCTATGGTCATCCATGCCTCCTGGACAGGTGTAAAGCTATGGGAGAAATGTCCAGCAGTCCCAGAGAAAGAACAGTCCAGCCATTGCCCCAACTCAGAACCTTCTGGAACACACAGCAGATTGGGTCTCCTTACAAACTCACTTCTTTCCAGGAAAACTACAATAAAGAGGTGAGGAAAAAGGTGTGTTCACACACACTGCTGCTTGTCATGGTGCAGGTAGGGTGGGCTCCAAACCCAGGGGCTTCCCACAGTTTGGTCTCTTCTCCCAGGCAACTATCAGTAAGACATGTGGTCTTAAGCTGTGCCTGGGGAGGTTTAGGTTGGATATTAGGAAGAAATTCTTTACAGAGAGGGTAATAAGGCATTGGAATGGGCTGCCCAGGGAAGTGCTGGATTCTCAGTCCCTGGAGGTTTTTAAGATGAGTGTGGATCTGGCACTTAGTGCTATGGTCTAGTAACCACAGCAGTGTTGGATCAAGGGTTGGACTTCATGATCTCAGAGGTCCTTTCCAACCCAGCTGATTCTATGAACAAAACCAGAGGGACTAAGGCATCCAAGTTTGATGGGTTTTGGCATGATAGGGATTTCAACCACACTCTTCAGCCCCAGGCTGTACTGTATATAGTATACATCCACATGACTGTTCCTATAGTCCATTCTGTGGCTAAGAAGCAGCATGCAGAACTTGACCTAAACCAGCCTCCCAGCAATGCAAAGGTCACCTGGGACTGGAAAGGACACCTGTCTGAACTCAGCATCCAGACCCTTCCCCTCACCACCAGGTGAGCAGCCTGAGGAGCCTCCCTGGACCAGCAAACCAGTGCAAGAGTAGTTTGGTGGTTGACAGCACTGGTAAATTATTCTTCAGTGGCTTGTCCTCTTGTCTGAGGGGTGTCTCCTTGCCCCAGTGGCAGGCAACATCTTACCAGACAAGTACGAAACAATAAGAAGCACTTTCTCAAGCTGGTAGAGATGGGTTTATATACATTTCAGATTTTCATAGTTCTGGTTTGGGGATAACTTATGTAATAAAAACTGATGATGTATTTTAAGACAGATCCTGTCTTCCTGGAAATATAAGGGATATTGTATTTCCAACTCTTGAATGGCCACTAAAATACAACTTTCACAGAAAAATTTAATGATGCATACACAGTTAAACAGGCTTGTAAGGAAAGTCCATTAGTACAAATAAGTTAAGGTCCTGTTCCACACCTGGCAGAACCACTTTGGTGAGACCTTTCAAAAAGGCTTATAAAGAGCTAGTAGAGAAAAATCCCTGAGTGATACTCAGAGTAAGCAGAGAGGTAAATGTTTGCCAGATTAACTGTAAATTACAGCTGCTTGACTTCAAGTATGTGTTCTGAAAAACCGTGAATAATACCAGTCTTATAAAGACAGTGAACTTTCCTAGCATGAAAAATAAAATTTTATGTGTGCTGCCAAAAAATGTCTGCCTGGCAGCTTTCTGTTTAAGTTTTGTACTAGCTAGGAATATGATTTCCCCCAAGTTCAATGTCTACCAAATATTCAGGCAATAGGAGGAGGTCATTCAATGTCTAAATCAAGAACTCTTCTTTTCAGATGCGTAAATTGATCCAGAATTTTAAGCTGACTGACTACAAATTTCCCAATGGTGGTAAATGAAAACTGCCTTGGAAACAGCAGAGGTAATAATTTCAGCTGGCCAAGATCTGTCTCTTTTTGTAAATGGCCTGCAGAACCAATGGTACTGGCAAGCCAAAACAGGTTAGTATTTTACAGCACAAAAATTAGACAAATGCAAAAGATCAATGCCATTTTCTGAACAACATACTTCAGTCTTTAGTCAGAAGCACAGTACAAGCAGATCCATTTCAGAGCAATCCCAAGGCAACCATCAGAGAAGAAACACTCCCCTTCCAACTGGGGCTGGGGCTTTTTTCTGCATTGGTGATCAAAGGACAAGTGATACTCACATCTACCAAAATCATAATATCTCAAACCCTTCTTGTTCCCATCAATGATCTTTCCCTCTTTTATTTAATGAAACAAACACTGCAACAGTGAGTTTCATTATTATTCCATCTCTTGATTTCTCCTGGCTATTGGTAATTCTTGGCTAAATGTAAGCCACCCACAAGTGCTTTCCCACATCAACAATGAAACAACCACAGCTATAGCTAAAAACTACAGTCACAGAAATACATGTTTTCTAATGGTTTTGAGCTCCATTTACCATTAAAAAAAAAAAAAAAAAAAAAACAACCGATCAGGACATTCTCCAAATGATATGTATTTGATGCATGATGGAAATAAGCCCCAGATTTAGCTGACCTTTTGCAAGAAACTACAGGGTGTAGGATAAAGAGTGTGTGACATCAAGGAGACCAAAGGATTTTCTGAGTATACTGTAAGGATTTAACTCTGGGCTGATGAATGTTGCCAGAGCAGAAAGCAGATTTGTGATAGAAGGAAGAATACCAGATTAAATGCCAAATTCTGAAGTTCTGTTAAACAGGATTTTACTACACTGACTTTTAGCCATATAATGGGACAAAAATTAAGTTCTGAGTTGAACTCTGAATAGCAAAAGTTTGCAGGAAAGATAAAATGTGATACTGCAGTGTACTTCAAACTACCAGGAGTCTTTCTAAAATAAATAAATATCACATGGAGGCTGAAAACTGTGGAAAATTTGCAAGCATTGGTCCAAGTAGCTTTTGCTTACGAGCAATTAATAAATAAGATTAGAAAAATCTTAAACGCTCCAGAGTTAAGTTGTTTCCATAAAAAAAGCACACAGCATCCTGCCAATTCTCTCAGACTATCTCCAATAAATCACTGCTTCTTAGGCCTCAGACTGATGCTGTCTCTTTTCCACTTGGCTGTATCATCTTATTCCAAGGCTTTATCTCAATACCACACTTTATCAGCACATTTATTATGTAAGGTGTTGACTAATTTTGTGTATTCACATTTTAAAGTATAGTAACAGCATAGCTGGGCAAATCTATTGATGTGCTTTCATTTCTTTGTGATGTCTGTAACAGCATTTAAGATACTGTTCACTTTTCTCAGATAACAGGAACTTGAAGATTTTACAAATTTTATCCCTCAATAACTTCAAACTGCTTATGGAGTTTGAGCAAACATTATTTCTCCTAAGCATGGGAAATTTTATTTCAACATATTATTTCAGCACGTTATTTAATAATACAAGCAGCTTAGGAAAGCATCTTATTTCCATTTCAGTTTAAATGGCAGATGATGGATAAATTGTAGCTAATGTTGGAAAGAGATGTGTAAAACGAACAGGCTCCTGATTAAATGGTATTACTAACTGGCAATTTCCTTGGCAATTATTTCAAGGACAAGGCTGAAATAGTCTTTAATCTTTCCTTATTATAAGCAAACATTTCCCTGACACATTATTGTTTTCAAAAGAATTCCTAAAAAGTAAATAAGGTCAAAGAAGTTGGACAAAGACTGATTTATTTTTCAGAGAGCTATGCATGCAATAACATGTGTTTAGAAAAGTAGTAAGGGGAATAATAAATACTGAATAAATACTATAATTTTCATCATTTGTAGGAAAAATAAACCCAACTAGCTATGCTTCATGGTTTCTACAGGAGCCTACCTTAAGCTCAGTCCCCCCCAAAAGCTGGATCTGATAATGACATTTTTGAGAGCCAACTGATCAGCCATGGCTTAAAGCTATATTTCTAACATAAAAGACATAGCCTTTAAAGCTAATCTGGCATAAAAGCAGAAGGCGAGTTTTCATCCTGCAACAGTCTTCCCAAGTTCAATCTGCAAAACAACTGAAAACTCAAAACCACCACTGGAGACAATAGGAGAAAACCTGTCAAAGGCATATATAGATATATTTCTGCCTTTTGTACTTCACCCATTTTCCTCTCTTTCAGCTACTCAGTCGTTTGCAGGAACCAGTTCTCTTTCTTTCCTATCCAAGACTTGACTATCCTATGAGTAAATCAGCTGTTGAAAATCACTCAACACATAGGGGACTACAGCTTTATGTGGAACGCAGAAATAATACTATGCATCTGAATATTATATAATTAATGACCTCCTTTGGCAGAGGTGAATGAATTGAGATATTTCACAATATCAGATTTTAAGGAAGTGTTTTTATGTACCTAGGATTGCTTCAGGTCCTAACTAATATTCCAGAAAAGTCTGAGATCACATAAAAAAGCAACATTCAAATCTACAGAAACGTATAATCAGTGCTAGAATTACTGTCCAAACACATAGCCCAAGAGAAGACAGCTCTCTGCTGCAGCTGCCCATAAAACCGGCAATTTTGTGAGTAATTGGACAGAAATGGCTCTTATATATGTTAAAATGTATCTACTTAGTGAGGGACAAAACCAAACACTCCTGACTTAAACAGGAATGTACTGGTGGAGTATCGTGAAAGACAAAAGGTTCAGTAAAGCCCCCTGGCTAATTACTAAGTATCTTTCTTTACTGCCTGAGTCCTGACAGCGACTAGGAGCAGCCTGGCTTCACAAGAGAGAGAAACTAAAGCTGCTTGTGCATATTCCAACCAGCAGTTATTTTCCCTCGAAACCACTTGCATTTCAGATCAGAAGATGACATTTGCTTTACAGAGGACCAAGCTGTTCCCTTGTATTAGGTGTTTGTTCCCAATCAAAACCATACAGCATCAATGCAAACCCTGAAAATCGGTGCAATATTTAAAATTACAAAACCCACTTCAGGCTTACTTTTCCATAAAAGGAAATATGCAGTTATGTTTATGGTGCTCTTACATGTAATTATAAGCTGAATTTTGCAATTGACTTATAACATCTTATTTCTAAAAAGAACCCCATATTTTAGGGCCTTGTTAAAAAAACCTTCCGACTAAATAGGCCCATAAGAAAAAGTTGTGCAAGTACTGCATTTATCTTCGTAAAACATTTCTGACAGTCTCTGCATTAGCTGTAATTAAATATATGCATCAGAACCCTTGCCCCATCACAGATACTTCGTATGTTTGTGTTTACCATAGCTAGAAGACATTCTATGATAGCATATAATAAACCTTGCATCTCACCACAATGTTCAAAATTATTGAGTAAGACAATGCTGCATACAAGAACTAGAAACCACAGTGAATTTTCTGGGAGAAGCAGGGGACAAAATAAAACAAAACACTTGATTTTCATTCAATCCTATTCCTAATTTTGATCTTAACTATTTACAACTGTATAGTTTTTTTTCTCGGAGCTCCTGCTATCCCCCACACAGTAGACAAGCAAAAGCAGGCAAGGAGGTTCTCAGCATAGTTGTAAGGCATTGAGAGGTTCAGCTCTTTCAAGCCCACTCTGATTAGAACAAAACTGAAAGACAGAGACTGTCAGAGAGCAGTCATGAAGATATTTGGCCAAAGAGAAAGCCTGAACACTGAGTTCAGCTTAAACCTTTCTTCTCATTCCACACACCAACCACTGTGATGGAAGAGTCTCCTGCTGTATATTTAGCAAAGTTGCAAAGATCATTCTTAACCTTCAGCAGTTTGCCTAACTGCTTAAAAACCCCTCCCATTTCTGCCTGTCTAAATAACCAAGCCCTTACCACCTCCTCCTCCTCCTCTGTGGAACTCCCACCTGGCTCAGAGATGCACAAGTGCTGCCACACCCTTTGATCGCTCTGCTGCCAAGGAGTGCATCTGATGCTGCCAAACTTGACTGAGTGCAGGCTCTGGTAGATCCTGAGCGACTGGAAAGCCTCATTTCTCCTCTCCCTGACAGGCCCAGAGGAGAAGCACATGGCCAGCATGCAAGACATCAGCAATGAGAATGCCAAAGAAGATTCAACAGCTGCCACTAGCAAGGATGCCACCCACCCCCCTTCAGGACTCTCATCTCCCCTGCTCTCTTGCAGGAGGCCACACAGACACCTTGCAACACCCACCCATCACCTTAGCAAGATCAAAAGCAATGCTGGCAATCATCTCAGCAGCCATCACATATGAGCCCCATCTTTGCAATTTCCACTGCTGCTTGGAAAACGATGTGTTGACTTCAGCTGCATACAGAGTAACATCAAACATGTACACTCATTCAAGGCTGTAAAGAGAGCTCCTATCCTTTAATTTTTAATGAAGTATTATTCAGTTTTTCCCCCCTGTAATTTTCTCACACCCTGCTACAAGAAGAGTAAATAGATACGTAAGAAAAGCTTTATGATGTTTTGCCTGTTTGTTTTGGTTAGAGGGTGTGTGGGTTTTTTTAAACACATGGCAACATTTTGATTTCTATTCTTAGAAACCATTTGAGGCAAAAAAGGGCCCATGAAAGAATTGAAGTCCGCAAATGAACTTCCTTTCTGCTGGGTTTTTCTCAGCCATCTCCCCTCCAGTCATGCCTGCCAAAATCCCATGCTTTATAGGGGCATCTGTTCTATTCTCTCCAGGCCAAAAAAGGAGACTTTTCAAACTCTTACTACAGCTGAGGAAATCTATAGCTCAATGAGTCTAATGCAATTTTTCCCCCATGTCTGCAGCTCCACAACTGCAATCAGAAGGGAAAGTCCTTTTCTCCTCCCTCCCTTTCTGCAGCCACACACTCCCAATCCAGGCCTCTTCCAAAAGCTGTCCTCCTCCCACTCCCCATCTTGCTGGTTCTTACCACCTGACTGAGGAACAGATACAAGCCATGAATGAAACCCTAAATCAGCTGAACTGACATATTCTTACGAATCCCTACACTGTTCTAAGTGCTTCATGCACACCTTCGCTGTGAAGTTGGCACACTTCATACAATAAGAAATACGTATAAAACAGTTGCTTTCCCAAACTAGTACTACTCCTACTGACATTATGTAATTTTGTATCATAATAAAGGCAGTCCCACTGGATTTGACTAAAAACTGATTATTGCTTGATACAAACAGCAGGTCACCCTGAAACTACGTTGTCTGCCCACAGTTTAAGGTCACACACTGACCTTAAAAGCAAAGGTTTGTTGCTCCCACTAACACCCGAGCAGAGCAGTACAGACATCATACTCCATATGCCAGCCTCACTGTAAGGTGGCTTCATCCAAGTGCAACACATTTCCTTCAATAACTTATAATTTAGAGTGAAAAACATATAGGGCACCACAATTCCATCAATTGCCTGTGAAATAATAGTTTTAATGTGTTTCAGATGTGTTTTAAATAAGTGGATGTTCTAGGATTTATCACTTGTGTAAGGCTTCAATGTAACCACAATAGCAAGCATGGGCCACCAGCATCACTGCTGTGGATTTCAGTGAAATCAGCAAAATGAGACCAGAAAAAATCTGAACCTAACGAAATATCCCCAGACATTTGCATCAGAAACAGAAGATGACACAGTTAAGCTGAGCAGTAGGTTCATGTTTTCATGTATTAAAATCAGTGTTTGCACAATACCTCTAAAAATGCCTCACATACATCATTTTGTTATGGGTAAAAGCTAAAGGCAAGTATGAAAAGCTCATTTTTTTTCTCTGGAAGAAAAACATGTCTCATCATTTGAGGCACACAATGAATGTAAGAATATATCAATTTGCAAATGAGCTTTTTTTGTAATTACTTATTTAGATCTTCCGTATAGCCACAATCTTGTTCACATATAGTCTTCAAGAAGCAGGAATAGTCCTAGCAGGGAAAATATAGGCAGGTTTTCAGCATATGATTGTTAGTACTGGGCATGAAGACCAAAGCTAATATCTGTGCCCACTCTCTACCAGCTCTTTGTGGCTCAGCCTGTAAATGCATTGCTTCACTAGCAGGCTGCATATATAAACTGAATACATAAGCTTGCGAAAACGAAAAGAAAAATTAAAAAATCAAACATAAGCTCTACATCTGGGGGAAAAAAGGCAATTAAAAGAAGAGGACTACATGTCTGACATGGCCCAGTTCTCTGGTGAAATCAAGACGAAGAGGCATGTTTATGAGCAAAACTAAGTCAATATTTTCAAACTGGTTTTTAGTGAAATCTTAGTTTTACCATTCATAAAATTCAATAGGTAATTACACAGCTAGGCAAATGTCCTTAGAGGAAAGTAGAAGAATAATGAATTCCCTACATAATTATTTATAGCTATGTTTTTGAGTGAACACAGTGTAACAGGCATCAAGCCAAAATTTAAAGGCAAAAAAACGGATTTGTAAAACCTTAAATATTTCTGTAAACCAGTCCATAGACTACAGCCTATTTCACAATCTAATCTGCCCTTGCAATACATAAAAATCCCAACAACTCGGACTGCCTCTGTGATTAATCATTAAGATTTAAAATAAAACCTTGACAAAGACAGGTCCAGAAGCACAACCACAAAATATGTAATGCTATCAGAACATGCAATTTGCTTAAAATAATGCTCCCAGGAAGCACCACAGTGTTGTGTGCAAAATATTTTGTCTGATCCGTATTTTGAAAAAACCCATGGGAACAAAATCATTACCAAGCATCAAGTAAAAATGGCAACAAGTACAGATCAGATCCAATTCAGTCTTTCAGAACTAACCCTAAGAACAAGCTGCTTATCACTCCAAAGCTCAAAAAAGATGATGAAAACTATATAACACAATGTCCTTCAGCTCCCTAAAGACAACTGATTAAATTCAGTAAGGAGCTGATTGGAGAGCAATGATGCTTCTGCTTTCCAAATACATGGCTTAATTGCCAATACAACTTCACAACAAAACAGGAGAAAAAAATGTCCCTCTCCTGCTACTGAAAAGTAAAGCAATAGCTGCTGGCAAGTGAAAGAAAGGCCAAGTTGTTGTTATTTTTTTAAGCTCCAATATCATCAATAAATGGAGACAACTAAACAAACAATTTTTTGTAACAAACAAATAGAACATGATTCAAAACATTCTTCTAAAATCTATTGGGTTTTATAATGTCACAAATAAAAATTAAAATAATAATCTGTATCAATACATAAAATTCCCAGCACAAAGGAGGTTTAACTGGATTGAAAAGAATGTTTTTTTAATTTGTATATTATATACAGATGCTCTTGCTCCAGTTTAAGGCTTCTTCTATACACATTAGAAACAATATTGGACAGACTGCTCTGCTCTCTTACAGCACTCTGCAAAACAGATTTAAAAGGAAAAGATCACTGTGCACAGAATTTGCAGAGTGCATTTTCTTCTTATACAACAGCAGGAATTTTCAAGCAATTTGAGTAAAATGTTACTTTGTTCTCTTTCATTCAAATAAAATTAAGTTGGTGTTATTTTTACTACTGTAGCATTTCGTATGCATCGCAGGAAACTTGACAGGTATATATTGGAGCTAGAGGGGCATATGTCCTTAAGGAACAGAGACAATAAAGTGTTATCAATGTAAGCATTAGACACTAAATCCCTCCCTCCTCTAGCAGCTCTAATTTAAAAGCCCAGCAGTTCTGTGGGTGCAAAAGACTGAATCCTGTATCTTTGTTCTTGCCAAATACCTCCACTGCTTTCAACATGCATAACGTTTCTTTAGGACTAGACGTATTTGTCTCTTTTATCCAGCACCAAAACATTTCTCTGTTATTAAATATCCACTTCCCATTGATGCTGATGACAACCTGCACACCTCTCACAGCTCTCCCAGTTTAAGGACAGGCCAGTTAAATATGACGCAAAAGCACCTTCCAAATGTTCTTTTTTCTTTATGAAGAATGTAGACAGATCTCAGTGATAAATGTTTAGGACAATCCAAGGATTCTTTCTTGAGTGCAGAAGGGGAGTACTTGTAGAGATGCACACAAAAGTTGCAGAACAAGTTAAGAAGTAAATGGGAAAGCAGATGACAGGAACCAAGAGGGGGAAATGAGGTGGGAGAAAAAAAAGGTAGCTATAAACATCACAAGTACTGTTGAAACAAACAGGCTTTGTTTATCCCATGTCTGAATCAAAAACAGTGCCAAATAAATCCACAAATTCCTTTTTAAGCAAAAACTAACTTCCTAGTTTTAAGACAAAACTAAAAAAAAAAAAGTAACGGAAAATGAAGGGTCCAACATTGATTATACTGGGTTTGGATTCATCTATTCACTCTGCTTTTCTGCAACTTTCATCTATCTTGGGAGAAACACATTTTCTCCTGCAAATAAATGGTTATTACAAAACAATTATGTACATTTATACCAGGTAAAATATACCCCAAGACAGACAGGAACAAGCAATATGTAATGGCAAGGTAGTTCCTGGGAAGGACAGAGCAGCTGAGCCTGAAAATGACTGCACTCATTCTGTTTAATATTTGGGACACCGGGTACCCTGGTCATGTTGGTGGCAATTCTTTCTTACTGCAAGATAAACCAAGCTGTCCCAGGAAAAGAATCAGAACAGGAAAGCCTGCTGAATATGCAGCCAAACTCTGAGATAAACCTCTAAGAAGTAACTGTGAAGAGACATGTCTCTCATACATCTGCTACAACTTGAACAGTTCTGCAAGCACATTACTTGCTTGGAATGTTTTGTGGGGATTTTTTAAAATTTATTCTGGACAATGTCACATAACATATATTTATTCATGAATTCATTTATGCATTAACATCTCTTCATTATCTTTAGTGACAATACTATTGCAAGACTGAGTTTTGCTTCAACAATCTATGAAATCTCTGATTTTTCACAGAAGCCTACTCACCTTTCAATCATTTGTATTATGTCACTTGAGTAATTACTAAATTTGGATTTATTTCAGGGAACTATATAAATCTCTTCTGTAAAAATCAACACTTGAGGAAGTTACACTCCATGCTCCCTTGAGAGCCCTTGGAAAGATACAGGCACACTTAGACTATAGCTCACCAACCCTGTTTTATAAGTCTGTTTTAAAGATTTGATAAATTATGCCTCAACAGTCTATAGAGACAGTCAGATCTCCATTGACTACAGGAGTCCACCTCAACATCTCTACATTGTTTGATGATCCACCTCCTTGTGCTACACATCCTCTTTGCCCTGCTGCCCCTCATGACAGCAAGAGGACATACTTGAGACCAACTTCAGATTTCATTTAGATAAACAAGAAAGGCAAAGAAAGAAGCATGTGCAGCTGGTGTAAAATAAACACTCATACTCTGCTAAAAATGTTCCAGGCTGAATTCAACATCCATGAGGAGCTAAGGAAAATAGCAACACAGAATTCCTTACAAAGATTCCTTGGAACTGGGAGATCCTGTTGCTGCTTCCAAACACTGCTTGGACTGGTTTTTTTCAGAGTATTTTAAGACAGGACAAAATGTCACAAATAAGTAATTTACTTGATCTGAGGTTTATACCTTGATATTGTTTACTGCAACTGAAAAACTACCACAATCAATTAATACTTCATGCCTATGTCCAACAGACATTGAAATGCAATAGGGGCCTGACTTTATCAAATCCACAGGCTATCACAAAACCTATCAACATGGTAACACCAGCACAAAGTAGAAGAATTTTGCAAACAGAAGATGTGTACTGATACAACCAATGCAACAACAGTGGAGATGCAGTTTTGAGATGAAGGAACATGCATAACAAGTGAGTGGAGAGGGAGGTCTGATGCCTGCTTATGGTTAAAACAAAATGAAAGCTCCCAAATTCCAGAACCCCTCTGAAAAAGATGGCAAAGTCTGCATTTACAACATCATGGCTTAAATCAGCAGGACGGGAAGAACTGTACTTCAGACTCTGCACAGGCTCAGTCCCTGTGATGCTCTGGGTACCATTTCTGCTCTCCAAGTTGTTGACGACCACAAGCACATCGAAACACATACTCCCTCCCCAAAAGCACAGTCTCAGTAGCACCATTCTGCAGCCAAAGACCACACTAGGCTTTGGATACCCTCCCAGATACCTCTGTCAGCCAGATTGAGCGGTCTCCAAGCACCCACACTGGGCTGGGATCCCCATGAGGTTTCATTTGGATCTCTCCCTCTGAGGGAGAGACACGCAGACACCGGTCATGGGAGTCTACAACACCACCCCATCTTTGACAGGCTTTTTTCAGCATCAGTGCAGTGGGGACAAATGCTGCCAGGGATTTCCCCTCCAAACCATGCCTCAAAATAACACTGGGATGTGGGAGGAAAGCAACTAGGTTAACACTGCCTCACACAGGACTATTTTAAGTAGGAAAACCCTGAGGATTGCTAGGGTTTTGATTCTTTCTCCCAAATGTTGCCACTTTAGGCACTCCCATCAGACTCTGCCTCCTCCTCCAGCTTTAATTACCTGATGGAATTAGAGTTACAAAAATAAGGAAAACTACTATACATGGAAATGAATGAGAAATGAAAAAGTATTTTCCTGCCAAGACCAAAACAATAGCAACCAAATATTTTTCATTGTGCCAGGACAGACTTCTGTTATTTCTCAGGCTACAGCGTCACTCTTTGATTTGACAATTTCAAAAAAAAAAAAAATACTTGAACATTTACATCAGAAGCTGAAAAACCCATACCTGGCGTACAAAACTGTTGGAGGTAGTGTCAGAAGATGTACTCCCATCTGATCCTTTAAATCTGTTTTTTCTTCTTGCCCCTTTACCGTAAGACTGTTAAAAAAAAAAAAAATCCAAACAGATTAGAGAAATGGCATTACAGCATTAAAGCATCAGTTTGTGTTGCACAGAAAGCTTTCAGTGTCTCCGAGGCAAGCAGGGATTCAGATTATCAGCTTTGTGACAATCAATAAACACATATTCAGTAAGTAACTGATGGGATGTGAGCAAGTGCTTAACAGGTTTGGTCAATCGAGCCCTAAATGCTTTGTTGTTTTTGGTTTTTTTACATATTGGGGTTTGGAAAAGCATTTATAGACTTGTATAGATGTAGAATTATTCACTCAAGTCACAGTGATTAAAAAGTAAAGTTTGTTTTGCAGCTAGTTTAAATAAACAAGGTAGGAAAGGAGGTACTGGAACAGACTCCAGTACACTACAGCAATGAGCCAAGTCAGATGAGAGAACACTAAACAGCAAGAAGTGACCAATAACTTGTTAATTGAGATACAATCTTACAGCCCAGGGAGAGTTTACAACAACTGTTTTTTTACAAAAAGTTGAAGAAAGTGAAAGCAGAATAACAATAAAAAAGGAGTACAGGTGTAACTGGAAAAGGGATAAACGCAACTAAAAAGCAAGGCATCATTTTTATCCATTAGGAATTTAAAAAGACACCAAGAGAAAGATACGGTTGGCTTAAGCAAAAATTTAAAACCATAGTTTAGAAACACAGCAAATGTGTGTGTTTGCGTTCCCACCCCCCGCAAAAAAAACCCTATTTGTTCTGTGCATTAAATATTGATAATCAATAAATATAATTAAATAAATTTTAAAAATGTGAAAGAGTTCAAAACTATGTTATTTTGAATTGCTTCTTTATGTGGTGACTGTAAACTTTGCCGTGACACCACCTCTGACCAGGGCATCCTCCCAGGTATAGCAAAGTCTCGCAGATTTGTTCTGCAGAATGACATTACAACACAACCCTTCCTATGGTAGTCCAATTGTTTAAGTTCATCTAAACTTACAACAAAATTATGCCTTGACTACTTAAAACATTATTTTCCTTGAGGCTGATAAATACAATTTTTTTCCTCACTCATCATGCTGCTGTAAAGGTCATTTTACTAATCCATCTCTCTGGATCATGTCTTCTCTCTTTAAATACCTCCCACAGTTCCCTGAAATAAACAAGGTCTTTGTCTTCTCTTTCAAGGTCTGTGTTGGCCTATTCCCAATCTCACCTCTCATCCTGCATTCAGCACTCAGCTTTTGAATTCCACAACAACTCAGGGGGAAAAAAAAAAAAAAAAAAAAAACCAACACAAAACCAAACACCAGTCTCCATCACCAACATGCTAAATTTTCAGAGAGTAATTTCATATCCTCTCCCATAATACCTTGCAATCCTTCTCCCAGGGACAAAAATTCCTTCAGAGAAATCTTGTTGTTCTCCTTTAAATATACAACAACAAAAATATCCTCTTGATAATAAGGCCTTAGTGTATCTCAAAATACTATACTAATAAAGGATATTATTTATCCACTATTACTTCCTAGGATTCCAAGTCCATGCATCCACATCCTGCTGTTGACTTTGGTCATAAGTCGCTCTCGGTCTCGGGTTCAGGCACAATGAGAAAATTACGATCAGCTTACTGGAGAACGTGGCTGTGCACACAATTACAGCACAGCACTCCTGATAACCTGGCTCTAGTACAGCAAACCCTGGGATAAAACACTGCCTGGTGTATAAGGTGTGTCGTTCCCCGGGCCTGAGCAATCTTCAGAGCACCGTGATAATCTGTGGGCCTGAGTCCTCCATTTCTCATGGTAAGGAAGGATGGGCTACAGTGCTGGTTCAGAGAGACATTTAAAATCTCATAATGGCAGATTTTTCAGATCATGACTTCAAAAGCTGAACTGTTGTTCTTAGCACTAACACATATGGTAAGTATGATGTAACGTTTTGCAATTTAAGAGTAACTGGGGAGGACAACATGTAGCCACTACAAACTTCAGATCATTTGACAAATGCCTCCTCGAGTTGCAAGAGAACAATATCAAGCTGTATCTGGACCACAAGTGTTGGGTCTGGGCAAGTTTGGAGCACTGGTTGAAACAGAACATACCAATCTTTTAGAAAGGATGTCTCAAGCAACAATAGTTCTGTTAGCCTGACACCCTCAGCAAAAATAATACCTGTTATGTCACTGCCCTAACAATGACCTACAACAACAGCAATGCTTCATCTCTAAAAATACAGATTTATGGAAAAGATATTTTGCCAAGTTCATATGATTTTTTTCAAACCTGTAAAACAGCCACGTAAGAAATTTCTGAAAGGCACACCAATTGATTCCACACATGCTGGTTAGGGCAGAACCATAGGAAAATCGGTATGCTACTTTCTGATGAGTCTAGAACTGTAACCAGTTATGATTAGAATAGACAGTTCTATCAGAACCATCTTTTCTCACATAGTATAATATAATATTTAAGTACCTAAAATACATTAAAATTATCTTTAACAGCAGTAGTTCCCAAATACAACAACATCTTTAAATCAAAATTTAACTCTCAAAATGGTTCTTATTGAAGTTACTGACTTTGGTTACCCACAAACATTCTGAATCCCTTTTCTACAATTTTCATGGAAGCAGATAGAAATGTACTTAGAAAAAAAAAATAAAGAATTTTTAACATTCACAAAGGAGCTCAAGAATATAAAGCATCCATATAAGCATCACACTATATGGGCAATTTCATAAATGGTGTACAGTATAGTATTGTGTGATTCCCAATGAGATACTAGAAAAAATGTACACATGTTCTCTTTCATATTTTGTTTGTATTTGTCTCCAGTTTCTACAATATTATTTTACACAGTGTCATAGTGTTCACTTTTATAACACAAAAAAAATTACAACGAAGGCAAAAGAGAGACTGAGTCTACAGATGAGGATAAAACAAACAGGAGCAGAATAAAACCGCGTTACAAGCACAGATAAAATACACATTTCTCTATCTGCATAGCAACGACTAAAAGCATTTCTTTCTGGCAACATCACACAGCAAATGTAGCTCACACTGAAACTCACCTTGATTTTTCAGTTTGAGAAGGTTTTTTGCATGGCAGCACATATGTTTTTGTTCTATTCTTCTGTAAGTGGAAATTATTCAGAAGAACAAGCTAAATATTAACTTCAAATGCAAAAAGCCATTGACATGATGGCAGGCCATGGCTGCAGAGTGTGGACAAAGTCATTTTTACACCTGCTTCTTTGCACAGACTGATTCTCAGTCAGAGGAAAGGGAGACAACTTCAGCACATGGGAAAATTGGGATTTGATGACTCCTTTCATTACTTTAAAGGTTGCTAATCAGGGACTACATTTGTATTCTATGCCTTTCAAGCTTATTCCCACAGTCAAAAACCCATGAAACTTTCTTCTGAAAATAAGATGAGTCTTCCATAAACAAAACAGAGTCTTATATATTTTTAAAATTTTTTAACTATCTCTGTCATGTGGAGAATCATGAATACTCATCTTGCCATAGTCATTATGTTTTGCTTTTTTAAGTGTATTTTTTTTTCCATAAGAGCTTGATGTGAGAGCAAGACCTCTGTACAAAAAAAAAAAAAATAAAAAAATCCAGCAGTTACTTTCAATTCTGGGAATAAAAAAAAAAAAGAAAAATTTTTTAACAATGAAGCCAATATGTTACTTTGATTTTCACATTAAAATTAGCTGCCTTATCTGTGTTCTGTGCAGCAGTTGGCTGCAATTTGGTAGCTAAAAATAAAGGACTGAATCATGATGTGTGGACATTGGCCAGTAAAAGCAGCAACATGAGGCAATTGTTCTTAACCTATATGGTACCCAACAGACAACCATTGGAGACCAAATGCTTCTGCACTCCAGTATAGAGTGACCAATGGTAACAATCCCAAAATCCAGCAGAGGCAGGTGCCTATGGCACACCAGCATTTGCCCCAGCTAACTTGAACACAACTGACTCCAGCCCCGCAAAGAAGCCTGTTTGTATAAAAAGTTTGCTGACAGGAACATTCTCACTGGATTTTAGCAGAACATCTTACACAAAGTTATGAATACATTTAAGTGTTTTGAAGATCAAAACTGTAGCTTGGTTTATTAGTCAGATGTGTGAAATTCTTTTAAAATTGTCTGAGTTGCCAGAGACAAGAAACAAAACATATACATTTATGTTCTACAGCTTCTCAAAATACCTGGCAAACAATGTGAAACCTTACAAAGAAACAAACAAACAAAAAAGCCAAACAAACAAAAAAATCTATCAAAGTAACTTTGTAAAAAACATTCCATCAACAAAGTCTTTACAAAGCAAAGACTTTGCTCTCCAACTCTGACTAGAAAGTACATTGTGCAATCATTATTCAACCCAGGTAATCAAATAAAATGTGGGAATCATATGAAACATTAAAGGCATACATAGCAGTTTTCTGATAATTAACAGTTTTATATACATTTACTCGTTATCGCAAACAGATGAGATCAATGTAACTTAGTGGAACCCTTTAATTTTAATGAGGTTCTGCCTCAACACATGAAAAGTATGCATCCATAACATTTAACCCTCTAACACACATGACAAGCAGAAGGCACGGTTTATCCCTGTAGGCAAAATACTATCATCTGGAAGAGGAAACATAAAACATTTAAAATTACCAACTATCTACATCCACAGAACTGATCTTCAGTGAGAATCTTAAAGTGCCCTTCACCAGTAATCACTCTCATGGTATTTTTTATCAAAGCAGCATTAAGGACTATGCACAGAGTGAGCTCGAACCCTTATTGCTTATCATGGGTAAAACAGCTCCTTAAAAAATATCTTACTGGTCTCATTCGAAGAATGAGGAAAAGGTGTAAAAGATTTAGGCAGTAGAGTCACTGATGTCAAGTCAGATCTTTAAACAAAGATGTAAGACAGAAATTGGAGAGAAAAAAAAAAAAATCAAAGCTAGAATGTATCTTTCATGATCTCAGATGAACAAGGGACCAACTACAAAGATCAAGAGAACACCTAAAGGTAAAGAGTGAACCCCCTGAAGGATTAGAGAATTGCTAGAAATGTCAGAAATGCAAGAATGAACTAAGTATTTTTCCTTTCCCTGCAAAAGCTTTGAAAATAATTAAAAATGCCCATGTTCTAGCCAAAGGACAGCAAGCCAGGATAATGCAGAACATACACAGCCAGCTCTATCCTCTCCCCTTAGAAGAATAAGCCATTGCCACTTTAACCTGTTCCTTGCAACAAATGTTGCTGTAGCTCAGACTCCCTGAGCCCTCTCTGGTCCATGGCCAGGCTTGTCGCCAGTCAGAAATGACACCCTTCAGCTACTGGATGGTGTAGACTCCAGCATCAGCTGCATAGCTGTAAACCCCCACACCCTCACTCTACAGAAAGGAACATGAATACTTCTCATCTTAGCACCAGCAATCATACTAATCTCACGAAGGAGATGAGGTCAGCCTTCTGGCAGCACAGCCAAGGGCTAGAAGTTGTACATAGACCTTGGTGACGAGCTCCCCAGCACTCCACAGCTCCCTTTCGGTGACGGGAACTTGGAACATAGTAATATGTACTGGCTTTTCTCCACCTCAGGGCCAGAGTTTCAGGTCATCCGACATGGTAAACATCAGTGCAGTTCTGTGACAGGCATTCAGCTTTGTGTCATACCTTCAGCAAAGAAGTTGCCTGAGCAGCACAGACTCATGTCCCCATGGCTGAGAAGAATCCCCAGGTTAGGTTTCAAAACCTGGATTTCTCCAAACAAACAACATTTGCTATAAGGACACCATTCAGACAAGACTTTCCTCTGGGAAACCTATCAAATTGAGGATCTCCATATACAGTCATCAAGTTCATACAAGCTACAGTGATGAGTTTGCAAAGTCCATTCCACAGACATTTTAGAAAATCCTACACAAAAAAAAAAAAAATCCATAGAAATAAACAAACAAATACTTTATTTCTCCAAACTTGCATATATAATGCACAAATAAGTATTTCACACATGCTTTTTTTTCCCCATGTAAAAAGGAAAAAAAAAAACAATTTCTGCTGAGAAATCTTTAAGAGCGTTAAATCTTAGATGATCTTTTCTGCTGGCCTGTGATGAAGCCTTGCCAACACTGCAGTTAGAAATAGCCCTATTCTCACCAGTTCCTACACTCCTAAGCCATCTCCCAATGCTCTTACCCTGGCCTCAGACCAGGTCACCTGGCAGTTTCCATCTGCCAGACAAGAAGCTGGGAATTTAGCCTGCTCTCCTCCTCCACAGTGTCTTGGAAATCCACCTCAGTGCAAACCTGTTGCACATGTATCTGTAATGCCAGTGATGAAGATGTCAGCTCCAAACAGCAGAAGGTGCTGAACTCATGCCCAAACCACTCTGTGCTTCCTGCAGCTTTTTAAGATTGCCAACTACAGTTGTAGGCCACGTGCCTGCACATTCCCACCTGCTCTCCTTGGATTTCTTTATTTCTCTTACAAAAGCAAACAGAAAAAGAGATCTGATTCCATGATAGAAGGTTATTTGGAGGGAGCAAAAGCCAACTATGGGGCAACTACTGAGGACCTCTGCTAAGGGTCTGCTGCCCTGGGGACAGAAACCAAGGCAAGACCTTGGAGGGTAGAGAGGGTGATTTTCATTGCTCTGTGTTATTTGGAAGCTCTTCTATCCTGGCATAGGAAAGAACTGAGTAAAAGAAACAGAAGAAATGTAACTGAGACTCCAGAGAAGCCAACCTTGGAAGAGTACAGGAACTTTTCATCAGTAACTGTCTGAAATTAGAAACATAATAGAGACAAAACAAGACAAATCCAGAGATTGCGTCTGGAAGACAGTTGCCAGATACACAAATAGGTTAGGACTGAAACTGCTTAATTTTTTCAGAGGGATTTTACACTCTAAGAAAATGTAAAGAACAATTATTATAGCCCATATTTGCTGATAATGTGCAATACCCAAATGGAAAATGTCTCAGGAAGAGATGAGCATGCAAAATCACTTTTTACTGGTAGAGTTCAGGACAAATAAACCCGAAGAGCAGAGGAGAATCATCAGAAAAGTAACAGCTGAACTTGAAAGGGCTTTCTTCAGGGAAGGACTATTAAAATTTATTTTTGTCAGTAAGGAATACAACATTGAAAGGAGATTACCACATTGGGAGAGAAAACACTACCCCTTGCTGAGGACCACGAGAAAGTCCAATGAATGGAGGCGGATTTTCTCTCTGTATATATATTCCACTGAGTTGCTGCTACATTGGATCTTGATTCTAGGGATGTTGCCAGAAGAGCGTAAAACCTTCCGTTCCTCTATAATGAATGGGTACTGTTATTATTTAAGTAATAAAAGTGATATAATTCTTGTTTGTTTACGGCTTACAAAGTATTCCTGCAAGTCAGTACTGGGAAACACACTGTTGCAAAATGTTTGTTTGAAGAATAGGTAAACACGCATGAATTATGATAAATGAACCCAGCTGAAAGAGAGCAGCAGAGGGCAGTGTGATTAATCTGCTGAGAACAAATCTCTGGATATTCTTTAAGTTCCTCATTACCACAGTACAGGTAGTGAAGGGATGGTGCTTTGCAACTGGGAAGGTAGCTGGAGATCAAGGAAGGACAACAGTCAGTGTAAAGGCCAAATAACTAAGGTGATATTCTAGAGTCACCACATACACATCACTCCCAAATTCATACTAACATCAACAGTACTTGATACAGGAGGAAAACTGAACAAGCCTGTCCCTAGCCCATGCATTCCGTTTACCTTCAGCAGTGCAACATGAAAAATTAGTCAAGCACTCCAGGGAGAATGAAACCCTTACACTTGGAAGGCAGAATCACTTAATGGTACCAGGTGGTAGAGGAAATCTAAATGCAAGTGAAATAGCTGAAGAAAACAATCAAGAAGAGAACTGTTTTCATTTAAAATGTGTCAAGTTGTTAGGACCTGCATTGACAGATGATGCATAAGAAGGCAAGAAGAAGAACAGGAGGAAAATAATAATGAGGAATAGGGAAGAATTCATCCAGACTAAGATATTTTCTCCCTCCACAAGATAGTCCGTAGTTGCTTGATAGGTTTCATTACATTTTCTTTGAAACATCTTGTGTAATTTACTGATCTGATTTGCTGTGACTGTTCCTAATGCACAACACAGGAAACTTTATCATGAGAAAATAGCAATAGAAATTGAATCTAATGATTTCTGGGGACTAAGGGACTTTGAAGTAGGATCATAAGAAAATTACATGGGAGGGAGGGGAAAAAAGAAGAGAGGCCAAAAGTTACCATGAAAGGCATTAATATGCTATGTTATAGTATAAACAAATCAACATAGCATCTGGGTTAATTAAAATTATTAAATCAAATATTCTACTAATTCAGATTCCTAAAATAAGGGGGTTCTTGAAAAAAAAAAAAAACTAAAAAGAGGAGTGGAGTTGATTTTGTCCAAAAAAAGATACTGACCATCAAACAGTGATGCATTTGAGCAGAGTTTGCTTCTTTATTATTGTACAAAATCACACATGTTGATTTTATTACAAAAGGGCCACACCTAAAACTACCACTTTGCATTGAAATATACCTGAACATTGTGAAAAATTCCACAGTGTAACTGTTGGCATGTACATTTGTCTGGATAAAACTGGACATCTGAAAACATACTGCAACCCCATCCAGACTAGGACCACCGTGAGTACCTAGAACTGTGTTTTTACAGTAATACGGATTAATACGGACCTAAAATAATAATAATACAGAATAATACCCCAATACCTTGTCCCCATTGCAAAGAACTTCCCAGGGAAGTTCATACAGTATTACTGTCATGATCAACACCCAAGGAGATTTTACTTTGTTTGCAGATCTTGTTAGGAAAATGCATTATGAAAACAAAAAATAGATTTTGCACAGAGGCTATCTAGGAATATTTCACACAGTTGACTACCTTTTAAGTGTATTACTTCCAGAGTGTTAACTACATTCACTCCTTCTGCCACAAGTTTCACCAAAATGGATGGGTATGCACAAAGACACCGACCATTATGTACAGTTAGGTTAAAAGAAATCTCAGCTTTGTAAAAGTAAAAGTCTTGGATAAGAAAAATTTTGAGGCTTATTACAACTCTACAAATGCTCTTCAATTATATTTTGCTAAATTGTAATTCCCAGAAGTAGCACTTCAGAGCAAATACTTTTAGGAGTGATATCACTCCATAAGCTCGCATGTTGAGGTTTTTTTCCCTGACACATTACTTGGCATGAAATGTTTCTAGGATTGCTACTCAAGTATCTCAGTGAAAAAGATAGTGGTGCACATAGCTGAAGTACCTGTAGGCAATCTACTTGATGATTCACATGTCCTCATTAAGCCTCTCCTTGTCACTGTGAGTGTGTTCTAAAGCAGCAGGATTCTACAATATTGATTTTTTTTTAAAATCATGTTAATGGAGCAAAAATTCAAATCAAAATAATTGTCTCTCAATGCAGTGCATGCTAAGGAATTAACTTCCATTATTATTCAAACAAAGGGCTCTTTTGCTTCCATAATCTTATTTCCTCTATACCAAAGGTTTATGTATGACTAAAATAAGTACCTATTGAGAAGATATGATTCCTGTTTTGCCTAATATCTTTGATTCCAAAATCAAAAAACATTCCAGAAACAAAAGGCGGCATTATAACGGTCTTAAAAAGTGAATCTTTGTGGCAGTGAGTGTTCAGAAATCTATTTTATAAAACAGAATCTAAGTGCATTACCTGAAACATAAATAACACGGGTGTTAGCAAACTATTCTCCCTCTCTAAACAGAGGTCCTTTATGCCTAGTTAAAAGAGGGGTGAGAAATCAATTTTATGATCAGTATTTGACATTTGTCCTCAGCAGAGAGGCACCATATGATTTGACAGTTGCCGATTCTGTGCTTAGGGCTGAAAAGATACAAAAAGGGGGGGGGATTTGTAGGTCAAAAATTAGTTTCCTTGCCACTGCTTCCAGAGAAGCTGGCAAAGCATATGGCCCTACTGAAATGTCTGTTCTGTGCTTGGAGGCTGCAGACAAATTTACATCCAAAGAGACACTTTTTCTTTTTTAGCTTAACCTAGTCTCTGCTTCAGTGCCTGGATTTTGTTCTGCTGTCACCAGTCCCCAACAAGTAAAAATCAATCAGCAAGTCTTTTGACAGACCGACAGCATTTTCCTCTGTCAGTTCTGGGATGAAACTCGACCACCTTCTCAAAGAAAATAAAGCATCAGAGATAACTCTGGCAGCAACAGTAAAAACTGCTTCCCTGAAAGGAAAAAAACTCTGTCCTACAAGAACATGCATGTTTGTACTTTAAACTGCACACAATCAGATTTTACCACCCTTTTACTGGGTTTAAAAATAGCACGTTAAGTCTTTGTAGCCAACTATTACAAACTCAAAGACATTACCCACTCATATATTAAACAGGAACAACGTTTCAAAATATAAAGTCGTTACCAAGCGCGCAAGCATCCATACCCTGCCTCCCTCTCATCATCCATCCACCTGAACACTGTGCACATGGACCGACTTGTTAAAATTTCAGAGATGACTGTACAACCACCCTTCTGCAGAGAAATCGAGCAGCTTAAAGCTGCAGTGTGCTCAACACCTTCAGCCTCCCCAAAATTCCTGCTCAACAATCGGCGTGAATCGCCTTCCCCCACCAACACAGACTGTCGCCAACCCGTGTAACAGATAAGGGAGGTCTCAGCAGTGCATGGTAAGCACCAGGTACAGATACAACAGGTTACTGGAACGGGGGGAAATAGCCGTAACCTGTGAGCAATACATACACAGAACAGCAGCTCAATAGCAACGTATCCTTACACATCCACCCCCCAGATAACCGCAAGGTGTTTTCGACTTACGATGCTTCCATGGCACAGAGCGCCCCATGTATGCTAATCACCAGCCATTTGGGGGTGGCGGCGAGAACAGGGGTTTCGGGCGCCTTAGGGGAGCCGTGAAACTTTTCTGACGGCGGGGACCGAAGTTGAAGGACGGGAA
>VXAY01012530.1:5565877-5636517 GCA_013399855.1 Oxyruncus cristatus | reverse complement strand
AAAAGCAAAAAAAAAAAAAAAAAAAAAAAAAAAAGGAAAAGAAAGATAGAAGAAAGAAAGAGAAAAAATAAAATTTCTGATTAAAGTAAAAACAATGAATGCCTCAAGACTTGAAAAGTGAAAGCACAGAGAGAAAGATATTCAACGAAAAGCAATTGTTTTCTGTAAAATATAAAATAATTTCCAAGCAGTTCTAATCTTTACATAGGCATTCAGGCTAGCAATAGGAAAATCATATTGTTAACATGGACAGGCTATGGACTTTACTAAATTTTCTCATTTCACTGGTATCAGAGCAGTCCTGTAAGTTCTCAGAAAGTGTGAAGCCCTCAGGCTGTATGGTACAGAAGACGTACACCTGCTGCAGAAGTAAAATCAGCAGCCTTCATTGTTTCTTAGGTGACAGGGACCACATGATCTTTGAATCATATCTTTGTCAGTAGGAAATTACTTTTCTCTGTGGACTTGTCAAGAGGCATTTTCATAATCTCTATTGCAACTTCCCTTGCTTCCTGGAAAAAAACCCCAATATGTTAATTCTGTGAATAATTACATTTGCAGATAGATTGCATTTTCCCATTTCTAGAATAAAACATATGAATTGTTAAATATTTGTCAGTCAGTGGCTTTGCTGAAAGCAAAACACTGCAGACTGGAACTCCAAATTATTTCATCACTTCCTCCCCTGCTTCAAAATTTTTTTGAAACACTACTGCTGATCCACAAAGATTTATGAAGCCTAGGGTAAACGAAAGCTTGCTCTGGAACAGTGACTCTGTGACAACATGGTTTAGCAAAGTGTGTAAAGGTGTCTCACAGCCTGTCCCCAGCAGCCAGAGGTCTGTACTGCAAAAAGCTGAAGTGACCTGGTATGGAAAACAGGAAAGCATCCAGCCAGGGCTGCACATGCCGCCTGAGCAAGATGGTAGTGCTCAGGTGGCTGGCACATACTGCACTCTGTCCTGATGCAAGCATGCTTCTGTGCTGGCCAGCTCTCATAAAGCTACCTTTGATTTATGGCTTCAGCCTGTGTCATCCTTGGCTATAGTGAGATGTGAGCTGAAACTCACAGGTTAGCTAAATGTAGGGCTCTCAGGACAAATCTAACCCTTCTGGTGTTCATTTAACTTATTGTTTTAGAGGAAAGATGATTTAACTGAAGATTGCTCCATGTGGATATGACTTTGTATATGGAAACTTGGAGGCCAAAATGCCCTAAGATAAACACAGCAGAATGTCATGAATGGGAAGTGATGCTGGGCTATTCTCTGGATCCTATGAGTGAGTCTCATGTGCAATGAATCCCCATGCATTTAGAGCACAGACAGATTAGATTCCTGTGGTGGTAGTTTCCAGATTGCACTATCTAAACAAGAGAAACCACACAAACTTCTGATATTTCCTATAGCCTAAAGAGGTGTGCAGTAAAATCAGTTTGTACAAAGAGCCATGTAACTGCAGCCCTTTCAGCCCTACAGGAAATAACATACAGTGCCAAAAAGGCAACAACCACATATACCACAAAGCAAGGACATCAGGACTGACAGGACTGATAATACAGTTTCTTGAACATCTGGCAATTAATCTTAGTTTGGAAAGATTTTAAATTTTGACTTTTATGACTAGTTCTCTTTCATTCTAGTAAGTATGTATATGCCAAGAGACCTTTGTTTCCACAGCTCCTCAGTTGCTTTTCATTAAGTTTAAGAGAAAAACATGTTTAGAGCTGTACATCCCACTTTGAAAAAGGTCAAAATGTCAAAAAGCTACACTGTGCTGAGAGGTACCATGGAAAAATTTTTAGCTGTAAGCAGAGCAGAATCAAAAAACAAGATTCATTGACACAGAGATTAAGTATGATTCTGCATTTCAGAATCTGGAATTTATCTGGCTGCTTATACAAACCTACCAGGTTGGCATATTGAGTACCAAGCAACTGTACCTGTGGTTTTGAAATATGGTTTGATCCAATGCCATTGAAGCCACCTACAAAATGAAAATAATTCGTTGACTAATAAATCTTAGCACTTCCTTGAGGCTAAAATTCCACAATCTGCTCTCTGGTCTCCTTACCAGCAGTTTTTCTATTGCTCAATGTTGTTTCATATTATTCCATGCCCTTGTACTTTGGTATTTATTCTGATTGTAATTTGTGTAATCAATGCATTTCTACCAGGCAACTTTATTACTAGAGTCTTACAGCTCTTGTATCCTGGTTATTTTAAGTGTACATTGGTTGTAGCACTTATGGAGGCTTCTCAGATTAACAACACACATCCAACAGCACTAGTCTCATGCTCAAGAATACTGCTAGTAAAAACTCTACATGTGACAACACTTCCAAAAATAACATTTCACCCGTATTACTTGTGAGCAAGAAAACTCTCCTGAGAGACTCGTAAACATCATACCCACATTATTAGTTGTGTCACAGGCAATCATATCACACTGCATCAGGTCTAGGCACAACTTTTTTAAAATTCAGTATTTTATTTCAGCTCCATAAATATAAGTGCAGTCTAATAAAGGGTATCTTAGCAAGCAGGCTAGTAAAAAAGTAATGACAATTAAAAAAATAAAATAAAATAAAAAACCACACACACCCCCAAAAAAACCAACCAACCAACCAACCAACCAATCAAAATAAAACCAAACCCAAACCCAAAACAAACAAAAAAAACCCCAAACCAAACAAAATAAAACAAAACAAAACATACAAAAACCCCCAAACAAACAAACAAACAAAAAAACCCACACCACACCTGTGACATCAGATGTCCTAAAATGACTACAACCAGGTAGGGATAACATCCTGGGATAACTTGTTTATTATTTTGATTGATGAACTCCTATAGCAGACCTCTGAATTGAGGCAGAGGCCAGGCAAGCTCTATTTATTTTAATAACAATTTAAAACAATTAATTATTCTCAAAAAACCCTCTTCTCATGTATTTTGTAAGGATGAACTATTTTGGAATTACTATCATAAACCTCTAAGAGAAAAAGAAAACATTATCAATATGCACTCTTATTTGTAAAGTCATCTCATTTAAGTGCCATGGGGAGTGTTTAAAGCTACTATAGAATGCATGCTTTAAATTGTAATTGTCTTTAAAATGATGAATCATTTGGGTTCCAGCTAAGACAGCTCAGTTTGTAGAGTTGCCTGCTGGGGTAATAAGATAGGATACAGACACCCCTTGCCCCTGAGATTTTATCAGGAATAGTTTTTAAGTGCTCTTGTCACATTTCATATTAGCATGAGTGCAAAAAGCATAGCTCAAATTAGGTCAGGTTCTCTGAGCATTGCCAGATAAGTCACTCCAGAGAAGAGATTGGATTTTTCTAGTTTGATTGCTGCAGTGCTCTGGGCTTCTATCAAGTATTAAAACTGCTGTAAGGTGAAGCTGGTTTATTGCAGTTCTTTAAATTTGCTAAAACTATTGTTCTTCAGAGAATTTATAACACTGACAGCTATTAGATAGCTCTTTTTGGCATAGTAGCCTGAAACCCAGGTTGAAATATTGAGCGTGCATCTCTCCCCCATATGGATGCAACAATGTCAGACTGTAATACCAAAGAATCCAAATTTGAGTTCTAATCAAGAAACCTGAGCGACACATGTATCTGATTCCCATTCTGATACAACTCCCCAGTACAGTTGTAGCTGGTGGTGGTTTGGAACCTGGGGAAGTAACTTAGAGGTGCATTACCTAGTCATGAGCTGGGCACTCCAGGAAAAGCCACTTCTCCCGCTCTGATATTGTCTTGCACTACACAGTGACAAAAAAAGCAGGGAATGCTTTAGCTACATTTACAACCATCTTTTCCATTTCTCAGTAGTAATTTCACATGAGTGCAACTTAGCTAACTTTGGTAATAAATAAATACATAATTAAGCGGATACAAATCTCACTTCAAGATCTTGTACCAACCACTGTTTTAAATACACAAACCTTTAAAGTGGCATCTATTCAGAGAGCTATTATTATTTCCTTGCAAAATATAATCACCAAAGAGACATGAATTATCCACCTAAGCTGCTGGACCTCTATAAGATCTAGGGTAGAAAACAACTTTGCATGACAGTAACCTGTTTTTCACAGCAGCTCCTGAATCTTCTCTTCCATTATTTTAAAAGCCTCAGACAATTTTATCTTGCTGGGAATTCCCAAATGAGAAGCAAAAATGCAGTTAAAAGAGAGGCATGCTTTAAAATGAGAAAACATTAACATTGCTTCAACATTATTTAAAGGTCTAGAGTCTTTTTCTCATTTGGTCCTGGTACAGTGCTTTATATCAAAAGAAAACAAAACTCAAAACAAAACTAAAAAAGCACTCCACAATCAAATGTAAATATTTATTGAAAGTCTGGTTTTGTATATCCAAAAGTTTTAAGGATGACAGCCAAATGTCTTGTCAATTCACTGGGAGGCCCACATAGAAACAGTCCTTCTTTGTCGTGATATCGAGTGCATAATAATGGAGTAAACTTTCCTGCCAGAAAAATACCTATTGATTTTCTTTTCTACTATCTTGTGTCTGGCCCATGCCATAAATAATGGGTTAGTATGAAGTATACAGTATTCATAAGAATGAATTTACTACCACCTTCATTATCTCCAGATTTTCTTCAGACCATAAATGTGTTTTCAGGGCTGACATGCAGGTAGAGTCACCACTAAAATTGTTACTATTTTTGTATGATTTATGATATGAACTGTTGTTTGCTATGATTTTATGACCAACACATATCTGACCCAGAAAAAATTACAGCATTTAGAAAAGACATATTGGTCTCTCTAAAGCAGCCATATCATCTACTTCTGTTTTATATTGTTTATGACTAAAAGATGTCAAGAAACAATTTTTAAAAAATCCCATGGATTGCAAACCAATGAGCTTGTAACAATGAGAAGAATAGGAATTACACTTTTTAAGGAAATGCATCTTAAAGATTTCACATTAAATATTTATTTGGGATTAAATATTATTGAAACAGAGCCTTCCTTGTGTGAATAGAAGTTCTTTGGAATTACATAGCTATTTACAGCAAAAGAGATTGCCTTTCATTGTATCACAGTAAAATATGAATCTTAAGGTGAATAAAAGAGCTTTCCCTGGAGGAACCACATGTTGAACATTTTGGAAAAAAGTCAACAGGAGCAAATATTGCTGCAATAAGTCCAGTGAATACCCTACACTTTACCTTGTAGTACCTTTGTGAAGTGCCAACTAATTGTAATTGCCCAATAAACCTTTGAGAAAGAGTGTGACCAAAGCACTAAATGTAAGTAAAACAACACAGAAGTGTGTATTTGTGAACTTTCAAAGAACACATTTCACTGTTAATGAAATTATTTAGTTTTCTACAGATTAAATATTGGGCATGTAGCTACAATTGCAACTATATGTACTGATAAATTTTTGATAGGAAGAATTAAGCAGTTCAATTTTTTTTGTGAATGGATAAATTTATGAACTGAGCACTACACTTAGAAAGAGGCAGTGTTTTCTCTTCATTTTTTTAAATAATCTTACCATTTCAGTAGTGTTATGATTTTCTACACCAGAGCAAAATATCTTTTCCTGTCTGTATAACTATAAAAGAACATGGAGGACTTCATAAAGAAAAAGTAATCTAAATTCACTCAGTCTACAAAATACAAACACAATAACAATACAGCGCAATTCTTCGTTAGAGGTTCATCAAAAGACTTAATCTTGCTGTTATATTTTAGGTAGCACTTCCCCTCTAGGCTTTTGTCAGACTAGCTGGACCTCTCAATTCAGGAAGGACACTGAGGTGCTGGAGGGTGTCCAAAGGGCAATGAAGCTGGTGAAGGGTCTGGAGCACAAGTTCTATGAGGAGTGGTTGAGGAAGCTGGGGGTGTTTAGCCTGGAGAAGAGGAGGCTCAGGGGTGACCTTATGGCTCTCTACAACTACCTGAAGGGAGGTTGTAGCCACGTAGGGGTTGGTCCCTTCTCCCAGGCAACAAGTGACAGAATGAAATGACATAGTCTTAAGGTGTGCCAGGGGAGGTTCAGGTTGGACATCAGGAGGAATTCCTTCACAGAAAAGGTGATTAAACATTGGAATGGACTGCCCAGGGAGGTGGTGGAGTCACAGTCCCTGAAGTTGTTTAAGAAAAGACTGGATATGGCACTTAGTGCCATGGTCTAGTTGGTGTGGTGGTCAAGGGTTGGATTCGATGATCTCAGAGATCTTTTCCGGCCTGTTTGAGTCAGTGATTGATTCTGTGATTTTTTTTTTTTAAATTTCATTTGAACTTTTGATTTACATTTTGAGAATTGGAGTGTTGGTTTGGATACTCTCACATTTGAATAGTGTTGTAGAAGCTTGACTTGCATTTAAACAAACTTTCCTGAGTGGGAAGATAGTAACTTGGAGCTGCTTGGTTAAACTCAAACTGCTGTTAAATCTTTGAGAATCAGGGTGAACTGCATCCTTCAGTGATCCTTTCAGTTTACTTTTCGGGGCTGTGCGATCAAACAACCTAATAGTCTGTAGCTGCTTCCTCTCTCAATTAAATTTTCCAAGTTAGGGATAACAAAGTTGCAACACACTGTATGAACTGACTAGACAGAGCAGCACTAACCCCATGATGGCTCTCCCAAAGAACAACCAGGCAGTGCAGCTGAATTTCAGTCAGTCCTGAAACTGCCAAAGAAATGAACCCGGAGCTTTGAAAACTTTTCTAATTAAAGGGTCTCTGATTTATAAAATTTACATTTAATTGAATTATACAACCACAATATGTTGAGATCATTTTTAAGATATATTCAGTTCATCACTGTAATTCACTCACATTTATCTTTAATTTCTTCCCCGTTTCTCTTAAGGCAATTTCTGAAATATAAGGGGCTTTAGCTTTAAGTGGGGACACATTCACTCAGATAAAGAGACATTTTACTAACTTGGCATTTTAAAGCTGATGTTCCAGAGTTATGCACAACTTTGGAAAGACAAGAAGTGCTATCCAAATAGAAAATTTTATCTGATGGGCACATTTTGGGATTAACAAAAGCATGGAAAGCTCATAGACCAGTCAAATCTGTGCAGTGCGGGAAACAGAACAAGTTTATTGATAGCAAGTACACTATTAACCTCTGAAAAGAAAACATTATTCTTTGAATTTTGGTTTTCCAGCAAGCTTATTAATGAGAAAACATTTGGATACTTTACATATTGACATAGTTTTGGCAGAAATGAAGACAGTAGTAAGTAGAGTTTGCAATTTATATTTTTTTGAAAATGCTTATTTGTTTAAACTTTTAAACATAAAAATCTGAAGCTCTAATGTTTCTTGTGCAGCATAAACTGTACTAATTTGAAGGGATGGGGACTAGCTGGGAGTGTTAGACAGAATGAAATAACCATGCAATATCTGTCTCATCTCGTTCTCCTCCCTTTTCTAGAGTCTGCAGCAGAAGTTTGTCAGAGAATACTCTACACTGTGGGAGCTCTATAAGGCTGGATGGCAAGGACAAAGTCAGGGTCAAGTTGTTACATATGCATAATTTTTAGAGTTACATAACTGCTTTAGAGTTAAATAACTCCTTTTGATTTGTAAAATCCCTAAAATTCAGCTTCTGTCACAGTCTGAACAATTCAGAATGTCTCTTTCAAGAGTTCAAGACCTACAAATTAAGCATTTTCGAGGATCCAGCTATGACATGCTTTCAAACTGCCTAATGTGTGAACTGTCTTCTGACAAAAAGTATGATCACTGCCTTTCCAGAGACAGTTAAGAGAGAAACACAGATCCCTATGCTTAGACAAGACATCTAATGCATGAAGAACCTTGCTGGAGATATTGGCTTGTTGCTTTTACCAGGAGGAGGTTGAAATCCCTGTCTCCTACTCCCCAAAGCATTATGTTAACATCACACTTAATGGCAATGTTGAGGAGCGACACTCCTTTAGTCTTGTTAGAATTCCATAAGAATTAATTTAAGGTAGTAGGTCAGAGAAAGAGAAAAGAAGGAATGTGACTTGCAGGTGGTACAGAACTGGGAGATTGGCAGCAGAGACTGGGGGTTGTGCTGCCATTCAGAGGGACCTTGACAGGCAAATAGGAGTCTCACGAAGTTCGACAATGGAAATGCTAAGTCCTGCCTCTGGGGAGGAGTAACCCCATGCAACATTGCAGGCTGGGAAGAAGCTAGAAAGTAGCTTTGCAAAGGAGGTTTTTGCCCTTATTTTCTCTAAGGACATCTTGCTGGCTCACGTCCAGCTTGTCCATCAGCATTGCCAGCAGGCTGAGGGAGGTGACCCTTCCTCTCTACTCAGCAGCATGAGTAGAATGAGACGTATCCAGAGAGCTGGGCCCAGTGCTGAACTTCCCAGAACAACAGACACTTGAACAGACAAGGTCAGCAAAGATCTACAAAGATGGTTAAAGGTTTGTAGCATTTGCTGCATGAGGAGAAGCTGAGAGAGTTGGGACTGTTCAGCCTGAAGAAGAGAAGACTTGGATGCATCATATTCATGAGTATGGATACTTGAAGTTAAACAGTTGTTGTGAAGAAGATGGAGCTAGACTCTTCTCAGTGGTATATAGTGATAGGACGAAAGGTGATGTGCACAAATTGAAACAGGGTGACTGAGCACTGGCACAGGTTCTTCAGAGAAGTTGACCAGTCTCCATCCATGAAGATCTTCAAAAGCTAGCTGGACAAGACAGTGGACAACCTTCTCTATCTGAGCCCACTCTGAGCAAGGGTGGTGGGACTAGAGAATCTCCAGAGGTATCTTTCCACCTCAGCTCTTCTGTGAATCTGTTACTCTTCAGCCTGGTGAGCAGTTTATCCCTTTCGGATTCTAGTGTTTGCTCGAAGAAACCGTAGGACCTGGAGAAAATGCACAAGCAGTCCCTGGAATTGGTACTAGCTAGTTTTGGACTACATTTTGAGTATTCTGATCTGCTGTTATGTTTTATATAATTTGGCAGAACTTCTTTCTTCAGCCAATATCTGAAAGAGGAGAGTACCCAGATTCTGATCTTCAATAGAAATGGTGTGTGCTCTCAGGACAGGATTAGATCCAGTTCTCCATACCCAGGCTGGTTAAAAGATTATCCCTGCAATCTCAAAGGCCTCTGAACTGTAGAGAGAAAGGTGGGATTAAGATATTTTGCTCTTTTTTGCATTAGCCATACCTAAAAGATACAGAAACAGATGGTTTCTGTACAGGATATTTGGGGCTTTTCACTGACAGTTCTTTTCTGTTCTATTGCCCTTGTGCTTTCTTTCAAAGTTTAGTGAAGAGATAAGACCATACACCTAAGAGACTTTCTTTTGGTGTATCGAACTACTGATAGACAAACTGACAAACTTACCAAGCCCTAGGGGTTACTTGAAGCACTCACTGATGCCGCTTAAAACTGTTTGGAAGTCTCTGGGTTTTGTATTCTCTTGATCTGTTGTAGAAGTCTTTACATTTTCTCATCATTCCGCAGAACTCACCTGATGGGATGTGATAGACAAGGCATGGCAAAATCTCATTTGGGAAGGAACTCTCTTCTTCCTTAGATTTTCCCTGAGAGGGTTTGATTTATTTTTTTCTCATTTAAGTAGGTAATATGGAACACTGTATAATTAGAGTGAAAAAGGTAGATGTAGACAACAATAGTAAAGACAAGCAACCTAGCTCCAAAACTAATACATTATCATTGATGATTATTATCTAGCATCACAGAGTATCAAACACTGCTTCTTCCCTGTCACTGCATGGGGATTTGTTCTGTCTCATCTGTCTTATCTTCATAGACCTAAAAACTACAAGGACCCATTCACACTGTAAGGTGCAGTACCACGTCATTTAGAAGTTTACTTTCAACTCCTTTTTCTTTTCTTCCCCTTGGAGAAGATTAATTACGGTAGAAGTATTTGCAGCAGCCTATCTGTCACCAGAAAACAATAACACAAGGCAGCTAGAACTGTAGGGGCAGACTTACTGGAAGGTTATTACATGATCTGGTTAAACTTAACAAATCAAATTTGCTTCTATTTTGTTAAAAATCAGTTCCACAATGGATTAGCTAATGAAATGTCATTGCAGTGACTGAAGGATGTAAACCAGATATAGGTTTTTTGAGTTGGTCTGTAGAAGAGATGTTTATATCTTACATTTTAAATAGACATAGGGGATAAATGAACATGCAATGTGTTTTTCATCAAACATACTGCCTAGGAACTTTTAGTACTTGAGAAACAGTGCTGGTTGCCAGCTGTATTTCAGATGATCTTATCATGTAGATCTCAGTAACAGAGGAACTGTGCAGGCTTGTGGGTTTTGTTATGAAGAATGCAAGAAGCCTATGTTGTCTTTTGTTTAAAATAGCATGAAGCAGAAATTATTGCTTTTAGTAACATTTTGCTAATAGGAAACTCACCTGAGAATTCAGAAGTGGTCTATGCATTTACATGCTACAAAGTAAGCACTGATTTTAGGAGCATTAGGGAGCAAAGTCTGAATCTGACATCTGATGCTATTTTGTAGCCATAAGTATAGTGAACTTGAATGTCTCTCCCGCCAAGATTCTGTGTGTCTTACTATGTGAACCACCAACTTCACTGAGGAATAAACTTTGCAATTCTTTGTAAAAGGTGGTTATTTCTGAAATATGTAGGACAAGAGTGCAGAGAGAGGAAAGGGCCTTTTTTCTTTTCAAGTAGCCATTTTGAACATAGAAAAAATGTAATTATTGAGAAAGCCAAGGGCCTGAAGGTTTGTTCTTCCTGTCTGAGATACCTTTTATGCTGTGAATTCTGAAGGAAGAAGGAAAGGTATGGAATATCTCTTATATGACATTAAAATGAGATATTCAAAAGCAACTCTTGGTATTGCTGTGGTTTGCATTCATACCAGAGCTACAAACTGCATGAACATATTGCAAGCTCTTATCTGCTTCAAGTCCTTAGAAATTTTCACTTTATATTGCCTAAATCAAATAATTATCCATAATTAGAAACTATTTTTCTATGTCTTTGTCTGTAGTACTAGTAGGCTGTAAAAGTGAAGGTGGTTAGCAACTGTTTTACTGAGAATTTGCAAAAGGTTAGGCACAGGCCCAGTGCCAGCTAATATGTCTCAGCTGGGAAGCAATAACTTTAAAAAAGAGTGATTGTAGATATACAGGAGACCTGACCATTTGCAGCCTGGTGTAAACTGATTGGTGAATACCAGTGCTGGTATTTGCACCACGACACCATGAGGTTTAAATAATTTGTTGGGGTTTTTTTCATTGTTTCTTTATTTTTTTGTTTCTAAGCTGGATTATGCTTTCTGATAACCAAAAAAAAAAAAAAAAAGAGATAGAAACCTCTTCTGACAAATGAAAGGAAAAAAAAAAGAGATAGAAACCTCTTCTGACAAATGAAAGGAAAAAAAAAAGAGATAGAAACCTCTTCTGACAAATGAAAGGAAAAAAAAAAAAAGGGATAGAAATCTCTTCTGACAAATGAAAGGAAGCAAAGGACACAAAAAGCCCCACTTCACTTAACAGAAGTACATAACATTTACTTCTAGAAAACACTTCTATTCTAGAATTACTTCCATGAAGGAGAATTGGGGTTGAGAATGAAGGGTTAATTATGTGCAATCCAACCTAAGAATTTTTATGGTGTATTAAAATATTACATGATAGAAAGGAATTTACAGTAAATAGTCATGTGCTTTCTTAGTCCACCCTAATGATGCCAGAAACACCAGATTCTCAGCTACTCTCTTGTCTAGAGAGAAAACAAATGGCATATTTTTGCTAACTGCAAGTAAAGAAAACCAAATTGAAAACCAGATTTTATAGTAGTAGAAAATGATAGAAAATTGTCTATGCTCTCATAGGCTTTTTTTTTCTTCTCATTACTTGAGATGGAACTGAAATCCTGCACAAAAAATTATACTGGTTTCATCAACTATGAATATGTATTTTCCAAACTATATGGCTATGAACATATGGATCATATTGTTTTTCAAGGCCTGTCTCCAGTTTAAGAGTTATTAAAAGTCATCTGTTTAGTAATATGTGAACTATTTCCAGTATTAAAGCTCAACTTCTCAGCCACAATATTTTCCAGAAACATTTGAGAGAATTGTGTGGGGTTTGTGTTTGCCAGTGATAATGGACCACAATGAGGAGGGAGTAATATTTTGTATGGATTTGTTGTTTGTTTTGTCATTTACACTTTCATCTACAAGAACTTTCTCTTGGCCACTTCCTAGTTCTGGCTTTCTTGTTACGTATCTCTTTTACCCTGTTTGTCTCAAAGTGAAAAGGGAGATGCTTTGCATTTGTGCAGGATGATGAATCACTGTGCAATTTAGAGTGTGTTATGACTTGTATTCATTTCTTCACCATATTAAAGAAGAGGCCTTATTGTCCATTGCATCTTTTCCTCTGAAGCCTTGTGCAAAGTGCACAAAAAACTATCATCAGTGAAGTTCTGAAGCATAACAGAATGATTCTAACGTGCTTGGGACTCCTCATGCAGATTTTACCTGGGAAAAGAATTTCATTCATGGATCTAGCTCAGTGTGGGTGTCCCATTTTCTGAATGTTGCTATGCTGTCCTGGGCATACTACACTATCAGATATATATCGTCCACTTGCAACTTTCTAAACTTGCTGATAATTATAGCTACTTACTACTGAATCACTGTACCATGTATATAACTGACATTAGGTTGTATATAGGGTGCAATACCCACCCACTTCTGGAAAGGGATGGCAGCCATAAAGTAGATGTACTCTTGCTTTGGAGTTCATACTACACCTTTGCACAGGAATATGTAGATGGCCTTTGAATTCCTTAAATTAGGACACACTACCAGTTGTTAATGATCAAACCACCCAAGACCACCAAGACGTCACCAACACACTTCAGTGTGGAATCAAAAGGGTCATTTACTTGTGTTCAGTACAAACAGCAGTGTCTCTCCAATAAGAGGTGCATTGCTGGTACTACTGTGTAGATAATAATATCTCTTTCTGTGTGATCCTCAGTGAAATTTCCAACATTCTATTTCCCTTTCAGAGCAGATCATGAACAGTTGCACCACAGTGGTCCAAAACCACCAGTTATGGGTGGTGGAGGAGAACAGGTAAGAGCTCCTATCATATGGGTTACGGTATTTGCATAGCAGGTCACAGGACAAATGCTACAAAGTCCCTGCCAGAAAAGTTAAAACGAATTTTCCTGCAAGGTGGTGTGCTGCAGATACAGTAACAGGGACACCGGGATATTCTGAAACAACTGTCATGGCCTGAGCTATGGCTGCTATTTACCTTCCATTCACCCCAGAGAGGACAGCCTGGGCACCTACCCAATGGACCAGCGCAGGCATCGTCCTGGTGTCTTCCCTGAAGCATGAGAGTCCATGGAGACGAAGTTGGTGTGATCCTAAATAAAGACTAGAATATGTCATAATAATTGACTACTCTATTCCCCTATGCATATCTCTTGTCATCTCTCTGGGATAGGCCAAATTAGGTCCTGCTGACCCCTGGGAAAAGGATGAGAGAGGGTTTCCCAGCCAGCTACAGTGGGATAAAATTAAGTCACATGTAGAGAGATCTATAGCACTGCATTAGCAGTTGGTTGGCATTATCTTGGGCCAGTATGTACATGGTTGCAAGGTGCATTTAGGGTGGCAGGTAATCCTGTGTTTAATGTTCTCTGGCAACGTCAGAGTTGAGACCCTGCGGAGGAGAGACTGCCTAGACATGCTCCCTTTAGGTGCCCTGCAGCTGTAATGTGGAGTTGGACCACCCTGGGAATCCCTTGGGTCACCCTGGCTGCTGGAGTCCTGTGGGTTATTGCACTGCAGGAGCCTGCACTCACAGGGGTATCAGCCAGACTGCTTCCATGGTATCTTTTACGTCCAAAGCCAAGACAACATGAACCGTCTGAGAATTTGCCCTGAAGTGAGCTGTTGCAGGGTCATACAGAGACAGCTATAAAACCCTTGATCGTCTGGCTGCAACTGCTGAAGTGCCACCCTGAGACACCCCCCTCTAGAGTCCCCCAGCCTGCTCTGCTTCATGTCACCTCTGCAAGAAGAAGCAGCACAAGCCCTCTAAATTCCTGCACCCCCTGCACCAGGATGCTGTTCTCCACTGCTGCTGACAGAAGCTTGGCAGTGATTTCAATGCATCCAGGCGTCTAGGCAGGGTCTCCCATTGTGCTTGGTCCTGTTATCAGGGACATAAAAGGAAGGAGGCACTTCTTACATTCCCCTACGTGACCCAAAGCAACAGTTCCATGTGAGGATTTTTTTGTTCTTTTGGGGAGAAAGGAATGTAGGTGGGTCTAGTAAAATAAATCACAGGACTTTTTGTTTTGATTAAAGCTATTGTGTAACAACTGCTTGTATTTTCTGTAGTCACATTCCTACAGCTCCACTGACAATAGAAGGCAGCTTATTTTCAAAATGAGAGGAAGACTTGACAAAAGGTTACAATTAAGAAAGAAAAGCTAACAACAGTGATAAAGCATGCCCTTATTATAAAATTATCAGCCCTAATCCATACTTCAGACCGATATAAACCTGGTTTTGGTTTCCAGCTGCAGGATAAAAACTGTTACAATGATAATTTGCTTTCTCAAATGCAATGACAAGGTGATAGAAAAACAGTCCAAGTATAGATATCAAAACTATCTTTTCTTATATGAAAGAGGTATTTTTTTCTCCAGAGAAATGCCATATTCATGTTTAAAGCATAAAATACAGTAAAGGAATAGACAGCAGTATTTAAAACATGCAGATGAGCTCCAGAAACTTCTGAGGGCATTAGCATAGCTGGCTGCAAAGAAGGTACTATTTATCTTAGGAGTCACTGGGTAATGTGTAACATATACAGAAACGAGAGGTACAAGGTCAGCTCTCATGTTTAGGAGTGATGGTAGTTTGGAATTGGAAATATTTTTTATGAGGCCCTCTGCCACTTAACTTCCAGGAAAAAATACTGTGGTAAACAAATTTTTTCAACCTTTCCTTTTCTCTCTAGTTTTCTGTGTAGGAAAGCAAGATATTTTCCATATTTTTCAGCTTGAGAGTGCCTGAAAACTAAGAATAGATAAAAGGGAGACATGCTAACCAGCTTTTTCCAGAAAAGTTCCTGTATCTACAGATTCATGTATTTTAGGGTTTCAAAGGAACATTATGATTATCTAGTCAGAACTGCCTGACAGGCTGTAAAACCACACCAAGTAATCTCTCCATCAAGCACATAACATCTGTTTGAGTAATTGCATACTTCTTAGAGAGATACCTAGTCATGATTTAAGGTCTGCAAGTGATGAAGTTCTGCAGTCCTTACTCAGGATTTGACTCAGTGAAAACACTGGCATATTCTGCTCACTGTCAGTTAGGTTTGAAGGAACAGAAAGAAATTTAACTGGGTTTAAAACAGTTCTGTTTCAAATCTGTATGAACAAACTCTACAGAACTTAAACTAAAAGAGAACACTTCATAGGAATACTTGTGCACAATCTTCCCTTTTGTAAGGACACAAAAACATATTCTATTATTTTTCTTGGAATTTTTAAAGAACATTGACTGAAAAGATGAATTCTGCAGGTGGATCTCTGTGGTTTTAAACTTATTTACTTTTCTATTTTAGTGATCTATAGGGAGAGTTTTCAGCCCTCTGTATGACATATTATTCCTAATATACATTCTAGCCTTTTTTTACCTTCAGTATCTTTTTAAAGACACTAATGTAAAGAGATTTACAGTAGAAGCACTAACTGTAAGTAGTGAGATAAGCGCTCTCACAAGTGCCACAGGAATTCAAACTTCCATGAACTAATGAGACTTCAGGTGTTTGCATTTGACACCAGGGCAAAATGATGACTGAACTGCTCACTTACTGACAAACATGACAGAAGCATAAGAGCTCTGTTGAAGAAATAAGGACTGACTGGCATTCTAAATAACATATCTGTACCTGTGGTGGAAGCTGTATAAATATATGTGGTTGTTAATGTGATTAAGCTACCTGAAAAATATATAGAGACAAAAGATGGCATTTTCTGAACAGATGTGGCTACAATATGTTCACAGATCATGTCAGGATGTGAACCTATACTGATATGATACTTTGAAGTACACACTGCCAGAAATTACTTTCCCTCTTTCAGACACATGAATAAACAGTAGAAAAATATTTCAGAATATAATAACATTATATGTTTATATATTATTACACGCTCATATTGGTAATCTTGTTTTCTATGGTAGCGAACATTAGGCCTACATAAACATTCAAACTATGATAGCTCTTCTTTTTTAAAAAAAATGTTTCCAATATTCATTCACACCATCTGATACAAGAATAGATTTTGCTTACGTCCAGTGATGCCCTGCTATTGCTTGAATTGACTGTCACAGCTGAAGGTCATGGAGTGACTCGGTGCCAATACAAACAAATGAAATACTGGGAAACCAGTTTTTAAAAATCTTACCTTACTAAAAGGAAGCCCAATTGCCTGAAAAAAATGTAAACTTTGAAAAGATAAACATCGGTCATGGCTTCTCAGATCACCTTCTGAAGTTGCACCAACAGAAAAAGCAGTCAAAATATTTGCACACCTAAATAAAAAAAAAAAAAGCTAGGATCTTTCTTGGGAGCTTGAAAATAGCTCAGTTCATTCCCTTTGTCAGAAAGAGACTTCCTGTGTGACTGTGGATAAATTGCTTGGGACAAGATTGCTGAAGGCATGTAAATGTCTACGTTCACATTTAGATGTGCATTGGGGTATTTGCTACAGATTCTCATAACTAACAAGAACTGAAAATGAGTGCATATCTATCTCTAAATTGATCTTTTAAGGTTTTTTTTCCTGATGGTTAGTCAGTCAGTTACTAGCATCACAAGCCCATGAATCTGGGCTATCATCGAATCACAGAATATTCCAAGTTGGAAGAGACCCATCAGGATCATCGAATCCAACTCCTGGCCCTGTGCAGGACACCCCAAGAATCACACCATGTGGCTGAGATCATTGTCCAAACGCTTCTTGAACTCAGACAGGCTTGGTGCTGTGTTTTCACTTTATATTTTTTTGATAAGTTAGTTTGATGCCTATGAAGCTTTTGAGAACTGACAAGTCCGACAGTTTACTCTAGGAGTGTAGACTGTTCCCATCTATAATACGAGAATAATTGTACCTTTACTAGGAGATACAAAATAAACACAAGACACATTGTGAGAAAGTCATTTTGTCTCATGATGTAGACATATTTCAAGCTTGAGTTAAGACAAGGAAAAGAAAATTTCCAGTTGCAGCACAAAAAATATATGTTTTTTTCTGTAACGTGCTCTCCCTATTTCCACAACTCATCAAAGGAGAAAGAAAGAACACAAAATACGAAAGTATAAACTAGGTAGGGGAGAAGTCCTTACATTAGCATTTGATAGTGTGTAACCACCTGAAATCACACAGCTGAGTGCTGCTCAGTACATCCTGGTTGTTTCTCAGCACCGCAGAATCAGGGCAGAATTCACTTATTTGTTTCAGGCTTGATTCTGCAACACTAAATTAAATGAATCATCTCAACTTATGCAGAATTCCTTTGAAATAAAGAGGACTAATTACACAAAAATCACTCATGATGGGAGGAGTTGCAGTGAGGCCACATGCACTTTAGACAATTGAAAAAGCTCTTTCCAGAATGCTCATTGCATATGTGTGAATAAGCTAATTGCTGACAGGAAGGCACTACTGGTGTTTATTAAATGTGGTGTCTCAGAAACAACATTTGGCTCAAGGAATCCCTTCATTTGAGGAGATTGGAAGGAATATCAGTGAAAAACAATTAAACATATTTCTTATAATCCTTCATAAGCATTTGCTATGAGCAACCGTCAGGGGTGAGATAATGCAAAAAGCAGTTAGTCCAGCGCTTGCCTGCCATAGATTCCATCATGTGCATGAGAAACTGCTTTGCAGTAGAAAAGATTTCTAAATTATAAACTTCAACATTTACACTTGTCATTTTTTTTCCTGCCACAGTGGACCAGTAAGATATGACTGCTGAGGATCTTTATGTTGACAAAGTAGATGGTGCAGACATTATGAGATCAGTACATGCCATTTAGCAGTTTAGTTTCCCTATGCTTTTTAGATTTATAGAAATACTTTAATCTTTTGTACTAAGAGGCAAAAAAACATTTCTTATTCAAATTATTCAACTATGGTTAGTCCACTTTAATTATTGCATATAAAAGTGTTTTATTCTTTTCTTCAAATCAGACTGGCAGAGATCACTTAGAACATTCAACTCGAACAGTCTCAATAAAAACTAATCAAAAGCTCCTGTGAGTTTGAGCATGGGATCTGGTAAACTCAGTAACAAATAAAACATAATTCTAAACATTCATGTTTACAAAAAAAAATAATTACAAAATCTGAACAATAAGTTAATAAAGTAAAATAGTTATCTACTGTTCAGATATAAAATCCCAGCAACTTAATTTATATATCACTATAGCAGACATGATAAAATTGTGAATAATGCTATCCACTGTCATAAGTGGTACTTCAAGATTTCCAACAGAAAACTTATATTTTAATTTTCTGTTCATAAATAGCCAAAAGTAAGAGGCAAAGCCATCCTAATAGTAATCCAAGGTTCTGCAGGAGAAACATCAACCAGGGACGCCGCGTCTGAATATGAGTCATTTCAGGAAGCTAAAAAAAGAATAAGACACCAGAATGAGAGCCAGATACATTCATCTGTGGGAAAAAAAGTTATGGGAAAACAAGGCAAACTTCATTTAAGAAAAAAAACCAAAAACTTTTCAAAATGCTGAGCTTCTGAATGCAGTTATTAACGTGTAGCATTTTCTGTACATTATAACAAAGCTGATCTGTACAGTGAAATATTTAAATTAATCAAATTCTACCCATTTTGGTTCTTTTACTAGCACCGACAAGAATTATAAACAAGATGCTGAAATTTGTTTACTTCTCAATTTCATATAGCTGTCTGCAAGGAAATGCCTATTTAGTCAAATTAGTGATTCCCTTTTGTGGGAATAAATTAGTTGGAGTATTTTTTTGTGTCAGTACTAAATATAGGGTCAATCATGCTCTTTCTGAAATAACTGGCAACACTCCTATTTACTTGGGCTTTAGTAAATGTACAAGAGGAAAACGGGATTTTTTAAATATGCTTGAAAAAACTGTGTTCAATATTTTTCTCAGTGAGTTTTAAATCAAGTAAAGGAGCAGCACCTGTTTATGATCATTTTAAAAACTACTTTCATTGACCTTCCACTCTACATGGTCTCTTTTATCAAAGTTTTAAACTAAATGTATGTCTAAACAGGGCCTGTGAAAATGATGCCTCAGGCTCAAATTCTCTTAATATTTTCGCTTTATGTCTTATAGACACCAGGGGAAACACTAATGACTGCCGATACTTTCACATCGACTCAAGAAATAAATATAAAGCAAAGGCCTTTGGTTTTGGTTGGGATTTTTTGTCTGCTTCACTCACAGCCTGCACTTGAATAAAGCTACTGAGTTCCTCTGTTCTTTGGAACCTCTTCACAGTAGCTGTAACAGCAGCAGCCACTGGGAGACAGTGGAGTGGTGCTGACCAAGGAGGCTAAGGAGTGTTTGCTAAGCTAGTCATTCCCTCTGTCAGAGGAGGGGGGTCTCTGGGGCTGTTTCTTCTGCACTCTTCTTTCTCTGGAAGTTTTCACGGGCCCAAAAGAAAACTGTAGTGGAAAATCAGACTCCCCTTTAAAGTTTTGCCTGAAAATAACAGATAAACCCAAATGCCCTGCATCTTCATTACAACGAGGTAGCGGTTTAAATTATGGTACAGAAACTCATGTAGTTATACTTGATCTGTATTTGAAGATCATCAGAAATTTTTAATCCAAAGCAAGTGCAAACACCTCAAAGTTCTGATGTAAATTAAAATCTGAACTGACGGTTTGTAAATGCCCAGAGCACATGGGTTTTGTTGTGTATTTGAGCAAAAACTGCTAATTAGGACCTAAGTCTGAATCCAGAGTTCCAGTCTGGATGTTTGGTCTTTCTTATTTATCCTTAGAATGAGTCTATTTTGTCCTCTTCCCAAGTGCCTGACTGAACAACTCCTCCAAACTGGAAACTTTTTCTCCTCCCACTGCAAATTCTAGTCTTTTCTCTTACTGCTATCAGTGACAATTTCTGAGTTATACTCATACACAGTAGGTTTCTAAGAGAGTTTTCAAAAAGAATTCTCATCAGGTAGTGCCCTTCCCGTGTCCAATGCTGGTACCTGCTCCCTCCATCTAACCTATGAGTGTATTATCAACACACAGACCATTTCTGTGACCATACCTAGGGTGACATCCTTGTTTATCTGTAAAAACAAAAGCTGATTGCTGTCACAATATCAGCCATGGTTCCCCAACTCTCTCTGAATGACAAAGTGTGTGGTACAGCAGAGGGAATCTGCTTTAGGTAGCATGAGCTTATTCAACCAGCAGATCCAAACCACTTCAAAAATTGAGGGAACATACTACCACATCAAGGGACTACTCCATTCTCACTCCAGCTCATATTATTATGACCACACAAAAGATAAGAAGAGATAGGAAGCACCGTGCTGAAAGGAGGCACAAGGGGCTCTCAGCCATGTACTGGCTAAAAAGGAGTTCCACCAAGCTGGGGCATATATGGTATGACTGTTGCATTGCAACAGCCCAGTAAATCACTTTAAACACTACTCCTCTATTTTGAAAATCAAAAATATTTGTAAGGTTAGTCAGAGCAAACATCAGTTCTGCATAATTTCTTGGTGAGAAATGATGAAGGATAGAAATGATGAAGGATAGAAATGATTTTGTCTTTTGTCCTTTTTTTCCATTTCTAAAATGATTAGTCTACCCTGCTTGCTAACGGAGCTAGAATGCCATTTGGCAAAATGAAAAGCCTTTAATCAACCACAGAAGCAGGTTTGTGCTAACTTGACTGTGGTGGCAGTCTCACAGTGCTGTTCTGTTGATAAACCTCCACTCATACCCCTCAATGTTCCTCAACGCAGAAACCAGCAAGGCCATTCAGTTTTCCTGAACTGCTGCTCTGACAAGCACATGAAATATGTGAAAACCAATAAAACAAATACTGAAAATACAGTCAAGCTTTGTATTCCGTTGAGTGTTTGTACACCATTGGCAGGAACACCAATGATTGCTGTTTGTAGATGAAAATGCAGCAGAGAATAGAAGCTGCTTCTGAGCAGAGAGTTGAAAAATACAAAACTTTTCAGAGCTATAGATTCCCGCACTGCTAATTAAATAGTTTTTTAAAATAAAATAATCCCTGGGATATTTGATGCTTCTGACAAACATAGGGGAGGAAACCAAAGAGAATATACAGAGAAATAGATACAGAGATACAGAGAATATACAGAGCCTATTAATAAAAGGTATTGAGAGAAATAAGATCCTCCCGTCTCCCTCCCTTCTTTCTCCTCATCACATCAAGACCAAGATTATGGTGACAAGCTGAGAACAAGGGAAAGCATGTCCCTGTCACTGCCTGGAACTGTATTATCTCTTGGGATTTACAGCTGGCACAGTGCTTTGAAGACTCGGGGAAAAACATGGTATTGTTCTAAAAGCTCGTGGATCCCTGATGAATGCTGATCCTACACTGATTGCAAAATACGTCTATAGCATTCTTAGCCCTATTAGTAAAACCATGCCTACTCAGTAGGTAGGCAGCCTCATTTCCAAATTTCTCAGTGTCAGAACAAGCTGCAGCTTGGTACACAGTGTTCTTCTCTGTTATTTACCACCTCAGTTAGCACTGTTGACACATCCACAATCCTTAGGCAGTTCCCTCTTAAGTTCTTAGGAGCACTTTATGTTCACTTTAGTTACAATAGCAAAAACAGAATTAATACTAACAAGGTCTAAGGTCAATTATTATAAGTAGGATTTTAAATAGGTTATAATACTGGAATGGCATATCAGGTTTAAAGTATTATGCTTGAACCTGGTAACTAATGTCTAAGGCATGAGGTGAGGGGTAGTAGCAAACGCAAGAGACAGCCAGGCTTGGGGGAAACACAGTAAAAATTTATGAAGAGACATTTTTTTCTCCCTCTTCATCTAATCAAAATATTCCATCTTTGTTCAGGAGCTTGTAAGTAAGTTTACATCAACATATGACTTTGAAAGACCGTGTGACAAAGCTGGCAAAGCAATTAAATTCTGCATTCCTACAAGTATAACAGTTAGCTATCTCTTCAATAAATGATTGGGCCCAAGACATCTGCATGACCTAGGATGCCTCCACATCTTTGTCCAGTCCTCAGACCTTTCTGCTACTACATGTCTTCACACTTTATTTTTCTATAGTCAGATCATTTCTATTGAATTGGGACTATGAAAAATGTTGGGCAAACAAGAAAAAGTTCAAGCAATGTGATGGCTTATAAATTACTTAGGAGCTCATCCAAATCTTTCTAAGACAGAAAGGAAGAGTGCAGGATAAGCATCTTTGCAGTTTAGTTCAGAAACAGCAAATTCATGTTGAAACAATGGATGAAAAATAGTTCATCCACCTGCATTTGTCTGACATTCATCTATGATGTGTGGCTATGCCGAAAGGAAAATATACCCATAGACTAAAGTTCTCACCATTTCTGCTAAAGATAAATACAAGAACATTCCAGCTGTAATAGTAAAAATCCAGTTTTGAATGGATGGGTCAGTTGATAGAGAAAGGCCAATATAAAGTCCTAAGAATGCTGTTAGTGCACTTATAAAATTCATCAGAATTGCAATCTTCGTGGGGAGCCCTGTACTTAGCAGCACAGCAAAATCTCCTGCATAGAGAAAAAGACAGAAAAATTATTATTTAGCTGATAAATGTATTTGGAAGACTCTTGGGAATAAAACATGAAGGAAAATAATTAAAACATGCACAAAAGATAGTGAATGTGGTAGGACTGCCTTTAGATTTCTGTAGAATTAGTTATAAACTCATCCTGTATGAAAAAAATACCCAAAACCTCAAAACAACAAAAAAGTAATATTTATTTGTATTTGTTTAGCTGTTCCTAAAGATAGCATACAGTATACAGGAGCAGCTTTCTGTTAGTTCTCGATGTTCCTTGACATTTCCAGCTTGGATACAAGAAAAAGTGAAGTCACATGTTTTCCCAGAGTTTCTAAATCCTTCTCTACTGGGAACTTGCCAGTTCAAAACATGTGGGTGTATTTGCAGCATGGTCTTTGAGTGTTTTACAGGTGCTGCAAGTCAGAGTAACCTATGCCAGTCTGATTCCAGTTTAACTCCACTGATTTCAGACCTAATCAACTGTAGTGAATCATACATCAAAATCCCATCACAGATTTTTCTTCTAAAATAGAAGATTTCATAACAGGCCCACAGTATAAGATTTTAAAAATTCTACTCTGTGATTTGAAAAATGCCACTTCGACACTGGGGCATTACAGCCCCAGAATTAAGAAGGTCTGTCTTTGGAGGTAACCGTTGAATATTTAAATTTTCTTTGCTATGCAAACAATAGTTACCAGTTTTACAGCAATCCCCCATCCCATCTTTTTGTTTGGGGAAGTTTTCTACACAGCACATGAAATCTTCAGTCATTTAAGGATGGAAATGAGAATCTGCGGTTCTCATCTCAAACTTTCCAGTTTATACGTGTTCATCAACACAATGGGAGGAACAGCTTCAGCCATGCTGGAAGTTTTGCCACAGGAAGTTAATTGAGGACAATATTCAATAGAACAATCCTCCTGTCCTGTCCACTGGTAAAATAGGTCATATACTTTCTTTTATTACATTATTATGCTTGATTAGCAGCAGGAAGGAGGGTAACATGGGGAATATTGAACCTGCTGCATACTGAAAGTCTTGGATAGCCCATTGTGTCAGGCATGTCCATTATGCACACATGGCTCTTGCTCTCAGCTTAGAATTTTTTGTCTCTGTACACATAAGAATAACAGGTCACCCTTGGCCCGATGTCCTTTACATTTGGAGAATGTGAGATGGGATGGCATCCAATAATGAGTGCAGAAGCCTCCCCTGGGTTTTGGGAAGGGGAAAGAAAGTAGGAGTCTCGCACATTAATGTCATAGTTCATGATATTATAAGCAAGAATAATTCCCATAAATATCATACAGGAAAAAACACTTTGGGAAACCTGGAAATACAAAGCCAATCAGGAAAAATACATATATATATTTCTTACCCATTTCATGAGGAATTTCATGGCATAAAATAGCAACAGTCGTTGTCACACCTGTTTCTGTTGAGGATGAGAATGCTGCTCCTATTACCAGGCCATCAGCAAAATTGTGAAGACTGTCACCCACCAGAACCATTATTGCTAACAAGCTGATTTTCTTACCTCATAAAAGACAAACAAACAAAAAAACAAATAAAAAGCCCAGAAGTTTTAACACAAACAGATATTGCAATTTTTGTTATTTACAAATGATCTGGTTTTTTGGTGACCTTGCATATAACATTATGAAAAGTCATAATAGGCAGAGGAAAATAGTGTTTAACTTCTTTTCCTCTGTTATTACATTTCCTTCAACACATTTGAAACGAAAAAGTGGGTTGCAGTACAATTCAGAGATGCAAATACCAGGAAGTAAATTCCTTATTCTTACTAGGTCAACAATTAGACAAAAAGTTAGGTTTGAGTCTAGTCTCAAAATACATCCTAAGGGTTTCTATTAATCATTTTTTATTTGTCAAAATTCACACAAGTTTTCCTAGATGTTATTCCTAGATGTTATTTTTCTGGAACTCACAAAATTGCACAGCTATATTTAAGATTAATATTTGGTCTCAGGCAGCTGATTGTTTTAATCCTGTAAAGCTTGCTAACACTGAATAATATTTGCAGGGTCAGTTTTTTTATGAGACTGTATTTCAGTGAAAGATAGAGATGAAAGATAACAAGACTCAGAGTATCACTATTAGTACAGGGTTACAGCATGCTTATTTCCAAAGTTTGTTCCAATCAATTAATGGCTGTTATGCTCATAAAACTCCTATCTGGAGCACCACTCATGGGTGCAGATGGCTGTTTGTCTTTCCCATTCTGTTCTGTGACCTCATTTTAGTGTGGAACAGTATACTTGCTGCTCATGATCAAACATCTGACATGAGTGGAAAGGTGCTACTAGGGATGCAAGCACTGAAACCAAGCTAGGGAATTAGGGACAGTCTCTCTGTCCAGCCTGTAGCACAGACAGCTGGGTGGCATGCTGAATGGATTCACAGCGAGAGAGTTTATCTCTTCAAGTAGCAACAGGGCTCCATAGAGGTTCAATGTCTAAACTTAGCAACACATAATTGGCTGCCCTATCCTGTACTTTGTTTTATTCATTTTATCCACAATCTCACAAGCAGGACTGCCTTATGTTTCTCAGGAAACTCATCCAGCTTCCCTCTACACAGAATGAACAGAACACTTTGTAAAGGGTTGGTTTCATGCCTGAAGAAGCGGGGTGGTGATTTGGGCCCCAAATATATATTTTCCTGACTTTTGAGGACCCCCCGTAGTCATAATATGACAGACTAAGGACCTAAAGTGGAGTTGCACAGAACTGCCTGAATACAGTTATTACAAGGTTTCACTTCAGTTATGTTTCTCAGAGATGACTATTTTATAGTGACAGGGGAGATGTTTTTCTTACAGAAACTGGTTAGAAATGAAGTCTTCAGACTATTATAAAAAAAAACCCACACAGCACATAAAAGCTTAACAACCGTATTCAGAAAATCCTCCCTAGTTGCCTGGGAGCTCTGCGGGTTCAGAAGAGTTGGCAGGCTTGTTAGATTTTCCTGCCAGCTTACAGAGCCGGACGTGGATGTCCCTAGCTTGCACAGTTCTTTCTAAACACTGTGGGCAGTTTACAATCAATAGTGCAGAGCATGAATTACATAGAAATAATAGATTGCTGCACTACATTAAGTTTGTGATTTGTAATAAGCACTAGTAAGGACGAAATTGTGGCCTGCCCTGAGATCTTATTAGTCTGCTTTGTTCAAGTATCTTATTGTTGAAGAAGATATACCATGATTATTGGAACTCACTCCAGCATGTTGTGTGCAATGTAACACAGGGATCAGGTTAGCACTATGGCGCAATCGCAAATGTAAGCTTCGTGAACTTACTTGACAGAAAGTTAAGAAGATGCATGTGTAAACAAATCTGAATGTTTATCTTAATTTACTTTCAGCCTATTTTAAAGCAGCCAATTGTTACTGGCAATTATCTCACTGCATTATATTCCAACAGAAACTATTAACTATAAACTTATTATCTTAACTATTTCTTAGAAGCCTCTTCTTCTTTAAAAATCTTACAAATATTTTTTTATATTTTTTTTCTCCTTAAATAGGGGATCAGAACTAATAGCAAATTCTATTCCATAATTTTCATAAATAACCCAAAACTAATGGGTGCCGGACACTGATCATAGATTACGCTTTTAAAGTTTTGAAGAGTTTAAAGCAAACATTTAGCCATAAATAAATCTTTTGCCAATGTTTCAATGACTCACACGGAAAAAATATTTCTAGTAAATGTAAAGTGTCACTGAGTATACCAAATACAAAATGTTATTGTTTGGTCTTTTCAGATATTGACAGAATAAGTGTGGTTAAATGAGGAGAGGGCCTGTGAGACATCTTCGTCTTCAGAAAGCATCTTGCTTTCTGAGTCACTCACTGGCTATCTAAGGTGACTGACTCCTTTTTCAGTCCTACTTGACATGCATTTATAGCGAAGCCTCCCAATGGAGGAAAAGTCAGGCTTCTGTCTTGCAACTGCAGATTCCATTCAGTTTTGGGGAAAAAGCACCTAAAAGTTTAGCTCAGTACCAAGGTACCCAGGTACGTTTATGCACTTAGCCATTTAGAAGAACTCTAACAATACAAACTTTTCACAGAATCATAGAATATGGAAGGGACCCACAAGGATCTTTGAGTCCAGCTCCTGGTCCTGCACAGGACCATCCCAACAGTCACACCACGTGCCCGAGAGTATTGTCCAAACGCTTCTTGAACTCTGTCAGGCTCGGTGCTGTGACCATTGCCCTGGGGAGCCTGTTCCAGTGCCCAACCACCCTCTGGGTGAAGAACTTTTTCTAATATTCAACCTAAACCTCCCCAGACATGACTTCAGGCCATTCAGGTCTTGTTACTGCTCACTGAAGAGACCGGTGTCTGCTGAAATTATGTATTCCTAAAAAAACCCAAACCCAACCAAACAAAAACCAAACCCAAACAAAACAAACTCCAAACCCCAAAATAACCCCCACGTCCTACTAAGGTTTCACTTAATGATTTCTAATATGGAGGTAAGACTGAGGTATCAGGGTGAAAGGATACCAAACAAAGAAGAGTACTGAGAAACTATTACAAAGTTAGTTACTTGGAACAAATAACATTGAGGTCACTAGAAATTGGTTTGTGCTTAGCACATAATGATGATTGAACTGAATGAAAATATCTAGAGATGAACTATGTAGTCACACTCAAACTGGCACTGGATTGTGTACTATTGGAGAGTCGAGACTGAAGAAATGAAAATCCAGATTTCTTATGCCTCAAAAATGGAAATTAAGTCCACAAGAACAGAAGAGAACATTAAAAATCTAGAAGATAATGACATCATTAGACAAATCACACTGATGACCTGAGATCTGAGATCATAAAATTAAGGGGAGTTGATTATAGTAAATAAACTGATTTCAATTAAAATACTATTCCCTCAGGTGAATGACTGCAACTCTACTGAATGTACCAAGGACACAAGGTACAGTCAAAGGCAGAATTTGATTTATGCTCTATTTTCTTTTTTTTTTTTTTTTTATTAAGCAGCAACAAAGAAGACAGGAATTATCTGAAGTTGTCTGAAAAAAACAGATTATACTAAAACTGAGAGCCATCATGAGACTGTAATTCCACACCTGTAATAAATCATTACTGGTTTAAAGAGGCTATTGCTTTACTGTGTAAGAGAAGAAGGAAGCAGAATTATATTAGTATAGTGAGCCAACAAAACAGTCATTTCACCACCTTCAGAAATAAAAGCCTGAGCTAAGTTTACAATTATAGAAATCTGTTTTGTATTAATTTTTGAATGTTTCCCTTTAAGCAAAGGCAACAGTGAGACAACAAACTCTAAAGCAAGGACAGTATAAGACTAACGAACTTCACAATTATAGGGCTGGCAGCTGAGAAGGTCTTTAAGTAGAGATTAAATTATGTAGCCAGGCGCCATCAGACGTGGTGACGTAGCACATAGCAAACACAGAGCTAAGCCAGCTTCACACTTTCAATTCCATCTTAGGTCTGAAGGATTTTCCTGTTACTTGTCTAGTCTTTTTATTGATACTAACTTTTTTTGTTGATCGCCTTGCTCTCCGGCGGAACTTCAGCAGATTCAGAATCTTCTGGGCTTCTCTAGTTAAAAGCAAAGGTAACGGATCAGTGTTCAGGGGTCTTCAAGTTGCTGCTATAAATACTGGAAAATATCAACTAAGTTCAAGCTATTTGAATAAAAGATAGTCAATTGTTATTTGAACAGAATTAGAATAATTTATTGACCACTGGCAGTGTGATTGGTACTGCAGAAACACATGAGAAAGAAATCTCCCTCCCCCAGAAAAGGCTACAGTCTAACTCAGGTAGGAAGACCTTTATAAGCACTGTTGTAGCCCAAGAAAACCATATTTCTGCTTGAATACCTAAAAGTTTGAGCCAAATGCAAGACTAAAAAGGAGATTATAATTCGAATTATACTTTTCGATTTTGTCATGACTAGAACTGTAGTTTCCTGATGGAGAAGGTGTCGATAGGATTTCCAAGGAAAAATAGGTAGTATCTCTTTGGCATTCATGTTCCTCACACTTAATCTGTGAAAACACAAGACTAAGAAATATGATCATAGGTAGTTTTCACCCCCTTTCAAAACATAGGGGGTTTTCTTCATTGTGGTGCAGCCTTCAGTGCCCTGACTCTTGGCTTTTAGCTGGGGCTTTGTCTCAGCACTGGGCATAGCTGGCTGGGCATAGCAGCACATGAGTTCACTTCACTACAAGGAGTGAAATTTAGCCTTATTTCAAGTGAAGAAAGAGGTAGTATCTTCATCCTTGTCCTAGAGAGTTAATTTGATGCATCTGCCCCAATGTTTAGTTAAGAGATATTGTAACTGTGGGGAAAGAAGGGAGAACATGAGTAGTCTCTCACTCTCCCTACTTCCCTGGGGCTTTGCTTTCTCACCAGAGAAATTATTAGAAATTCATGTGAGGGAGAGATAAGTCAAAAAACTTGTTTACTTGAAACTAGAAAAACTGAATTTATAATTGTTTGTGTTTTTGGTTTTGTTTTTTTTTTCCCCCCAAAAAGTGTGTTATACCTATTATGGTAGCCAGTGAAGAGTCAACAACAGCACAAGAGTTCTGTGTTTGGGACAGCAGCTACCGCTCCAAAAACTGTAGCAGAGATGTATGTTGATTAGAAAAGAGAATATGTTAATTGGCTGGTATTAGCTTGCTTGTGCTGTGGGATATGTGCCATGGGATACGTGCCGTAGAAGTATGAGGAGAGAAAGGAAAAGAATGTTTTTCAAATTCTGCATTTTAAAGGAACAATAAATGTCTTTAATTCCCATGATTGCAGCCAGTCGTATGAATTCCAGTAATTGTTCCACTTCTCCTATAATATTTATTCACATGCCACTTCTTTGAACTCTGAGTCAAAACTGCAAGACTAATCACTGACCTGAAGGATTTATAAGTTTTTCTTAGTCAGACAGTGTTTGTCTTAGTATTACTCACATGATTCTGAAAAATTGGCTGCTCTTGTATAAACCAGCTAAGCCAGGATAATTCATGTGATCTATATAGAACTTTGAGGGGATCTTGCAGCTGAGTGGAATGACATGATCGTTTATTATCATAAACAGGAAGCTATGACGTGGCTCACAAATTAGTAAACATGTTTCTGTCATCTGTTTTCTCTGTTTTCAATTGAGAGTTTCCCAACTGTGTTTTAAAGATTAGCAGTGACTCATGAGGCTATTGCCCATCACAACTAAATTAGTAAAATGGAGTTCACATTATGGATCTCTGGAGAAACTGACTTAAATAACCTGAGGAGATTTGTTGGGAGAAAAAGAGAAAACAGGTTAAGAGTTATGAGTCAATGTAGTTTGCAAGGATTTATCTGTCTGGATACAATCTACAGGCAAGTATAAAACCGTGTAACTTTTTATAGGTAAGCACCATTCCCACATATCCAACTTGCTTATGCTACCCTTCAAATCTGTGGAAAAATGCCCAAGAACAGCTCAAGATTTAATATGTTGATTAATTATGCACTGAACTCTCACTGCAGAAAATCCTGAAGCTTTTCCCCTGGAGAATCTGCCTTTACATATAATCAATTTTTTAAAAGAAGGGAAGAGGAAAATCTTCAAGAATTTTATCAACAAAATGTAGTACAGAAAGTGAATTGTTATATCAATTTGAGACACTGAAGAAAAGTTATTGTAAAATATCTGCGCTTAAAATCTCTGTAATAGCTCATTATAAACTTTAAAATCAAGAGATTCCTAACAATCATGTCATGTAATAACAACAAATCAATAGAGATTGAAAAATATTACTGATTTATTACATTAATTTTTTTTTTTTTGAGGAATAGAGAAAGAAGAACATAAAATCAGGGAGGAAGTATGTCATATTGGTAACCTACCAACTGTATGGTTGAAGTAGATTTGCCTCTGCCTGAATGTTCATTTAATTCAGATTCCACTGGAAGATCATGGGAATGTCCCCAGTGCCCATTAACTAAAGAAAGACCCTGCTGAATGAAGATGCTTAGCAATTAGTTCTGAAACCCATGAACACAGGTGCAGTTGTTCTCAGCCTTTTGTGAAAATTTAGCATTTTTAAGAATTAATTTCTTCAAAACAAAATCTTTTTGAAAAGATTGTTGGCTGGTATAAGTTATTTCCTAATGTTTATTTTCTTAAAAAACCCTGAAAAGGGAATCGGATAAATCAGTGACAACCACATTGGTGCGATAAAACTTAATTTGTTTTAAAAATCAAATTAAAATTTGAAGATGAGATGGATATAAAAACTAACTCTCAGAATTAATCTAGTTCTCAATAGAAAAAGTGAAAAGATTTGTGGGATAATGATAAAGCCCTTTTCCCAAATAAGTAACAAAAAGGACTACTTTTTACCAAAAAAAATAAAACATCACCAGCATCGAAATATTCTCATTCTATTAATCTCACACAATATTCTTATGGTTGATTCAAAGACAGTGGGAATAGGGACTCATTGCTGCATATCTAAATCAGGCCATTCTTTGCACACCTTGTAAAACAGAACAAGCAAAGATTTGCCTTCTTAAGTGACATTAAGATTGTGTCTCATGCTGAGAAATTTAATGAGCCATCACATTTTGTGTTTCATTATGTCCTCGTGCATAATTATATTTTCAGGCTCTATCCACACAGAAATAAAACAACAGAATTACTATAAACATGGCAGCGAGCAAGGAGATAGTATTAATATAAGAGATTGGGTCCTATTGACTGCGACATATATATTAGATTTTCAAAGCATTGAGATCAAAGACAATTTGGAAATTTTAAGATATCATTCTTGAAAATATCTTGTGTTTACATCTATGTCTTTTTCCTTTTCAAACAGGGCCTACAGTAAACAACTGTCATTGCTATTTCACATGGATACATAATTTTCACCTGCTCCAATGTGAGTCATAAATGTATGCTTATGGAACACATTCAATTAACTGTTCCCGTCTTGAGTTATGAATATATTGAACACATTCATGTAGCATGCACAATCCATAGAGCAAAACAAAGTAGAAATTGAAGGTCAATCTGGTAGGAGCACTTAGGAAAGCAATTATCAATGCTTCATTTAACTCACACAAACGATAATTATTTTCCACAATCATTTTAACATTTTGTGCACTGTAAAATCTCAGAAGAGATTTTTAAAGGATAAATTGTAGAAAGCTTTACCTGTTCACGTGGTGTTACCAAAAGAAAGAAACACTTTTCTATCAGAAAAAATCCATGAATTCCTCCAATTATTCCCAAAAGTTTCCAAATATATTCTTTTCCCTCATAGAAATGTTCTATGTCTTGTGCTTCATGTTTATGTAAACCTAGAGTCTAAAATAAAAGAGAGAGTTAAAAAAAATGAAATGGCAATGTTTCAATTTTTGCTAGAGCAAGCCACGTGTTAATTAAATTTATTCTCAAAATTTTCTTTCCCCAGTTCTTTTAAATTTAAATTGTGTTTTGAGCTAATCCTCTGAATAGTAAATAATGAAATTAATTATTAGCACACTCTGTTATACTTCCTCATCTCTCAGCAGTGGAAGTAACATTATGTTTTATGAAATTGCCCTTTATGTATGTGTGTGTGTGTGCATATATATATAATTTGGAATAAATTGGTCTAAAAAGTCTATAAAAAACTATTTGCATCATCTTAATATGTAAGCTTTATATTGAAAATAGACAACGAGCTACTGGAGAGGGTCTAGCAGAGGGCCACAATGATGATAAGGGGTCAGGAGCACCTCTCTTATGAGGTGAGACTGGGGAAGCTGGGCCTCTTTAATCTAGGGAACACTAAGGGAGGATCTTGTATGTACGTACGTATGTATGTATGTATGTATGTATGTATGTATATACGTATGTATGTATGTATACAAATATCTCAAAGGCTGCTGCCAAGAGATGGTGCCAGACTCTTTTCAGTGGTGCCCAGCAATAGGATAAGGAGTAATGGCCATAGACAAAAACACAAGAAGCTCCACATCAACACAAGTAAGAACTCCTCTACACTGAGGTGGCAGAGCACTGGAACAGGTTGCCTGGGGAGGTCATGCAGTCTCCCTCTCTGGAAGCATTCAAAACCCACTTGGATGCAATCCTGTGTCATCTGCTCTAGGTGACCCTGCCTCCGTGATCTACCGAGGTCCCTTCCAACCCTAACTATTCTGTGATTCTGTGAAAACAACGCATAAATTAATTAATGCATAAAGTAACTAATGCATAAATTAACTAATGCATAAATCCATTTCTACTGGTGGGTGTCCTTCCATTTTTTCCCCAGTGGCAGAGCACAGAAGCCCTCCCTTTGCTCTGAAAGTGAGCTCTTTAAAGACTACTGGATACATCACTTAAAACTGGTGAAGGAGAATACTTTCACACTCCAAAGGTATTTCTAAAATAAATGCATTTGTCTGACATTCACTGAGAATTGCCTTCCTTAAATCATTGTCCTAGTTTTGCTTCAGAGATGATACATTGAGTACAAAGAATATTTTGACCAGAATCTCAAGTGAAGCTGTGAAGCTCTCTTGATACCACCACTAGAATTCTACTCATAACATCTGTGTCATATCAGAAGAGACTCAGTCAAAAGTAAATGAATACACAATGGAAAATTTGGTTCTGTTTTGCATGCTATCTTGTTCTTAAAATTTATTTTATTAATTTAGGACAATATCATAGCACCAATTTTATTACACTTACAGGCTGACAGCTCTTCGTCCTCTGGAAAAACGTGTGGAGGGGACTTTGGATGCCTCACACAGCCCTCGAAAAATTTCTCTTGAAATGTGTTACAGACTATGTCTCATGAAAGAAATTATTACACATCTAGAAACTTGCCTTGCATAGGACTTGTGGGGTTTCTGAAAAGTTTGTTTAGAAAATAGGAACCCTATTTTCTTTGAATTCATCATTCATGGATTTCTGCTTCTTACTACTGGTAACATCTTTCTGAACTACAGAGTGCAAATGTAACTGGAGGGCTGGGTAGATTTCATGGGAAGCTTTATTTATAAACAGATGAGCATTATCCAGGTTTAAATAAAACTTTTCTGTGTGTGCATGCACACACGCGCATGTGTCAACATTTTAAAATCACTGAAGTGTCTATTACTTACCTGAGGAATAAGATGTAGCAATGCATCTCCAGAAAGGGTTCCAACAGCCAGACCAACAAACAGCTGTAAAATGAGTGTATAGATTTCTTGGCAGGAGTTAAATAAAATGAGTGTTGTACCAAACATAGATCCAATAGTAATAAGTAAAACAGCAACAGTGCTGTAACCATATTCTGTAGGGGAAAACAAATGAAACAAAACAAGGGCGCCTTTAATCATCCAGTATTTGTATTTGTGTTTGAGTATTCATTTTGTATTTGTAATTGGTTTTCAGGGTATGTTTTGACACCTCCATGCACAAGCACAAAGGAGAAGTGATTCATTGTCTGATTTCAGCTGGGATTGAGTTAATTTTCCTAGAAGCTGGTACAGTGCAGTGTTTTAGATTCAGTATGAGTATAATGTTGCTAACACACTGATGTTTTGGTTGTTGCTGAGCAGTGCTTACCCTGAATCAAGGACTTTTCAGTGTCTCATGCTCTGCCAGTGAGGAGGGGCAGAAGAAGCTGGGGGGGAGCAGAATTAGGACAGCTGACCCGAACTGGCCAAAGGGCTATTCCGTACCACAGAATATCATGCCCAGTATATAAACTTGGGTAATTGGCTGGGAGGGGATGACTGCTGCTCAGGGATGGGCTGGGCATCAATCAGCAGGTGGTGAACAATTGTGTTGTGCATCACTTATTTCTCTTGGGTTTTATTGCTCTCTATTTTTTTGTAAACAAACCAAGGCATAAGACCTCAGATGGATGTAGGGATCTAATTTAGGTTGTAAGCATAAACATTTTTGTCCAAATTACTTTTACAAATCTGCTGTGGACAGACATTCCCTTCAGTTACCACATGAGGACCACCAACTCATTTTTCTCAGGTTACTGGGATTTTTTTGAAGATTACTCATAATTCTTCAGAGTTACACGCCGCTCACACTTCCAACCTTTTGCACAACATAAATTCTGATTAATCTGTATGAAATCTTATGGTGGAGGTAAAACAGTAAAAAGAGGAACACACATAAAGGAACTAATGCCAAAATATTTGAAACGGTCACTTAATGTTTCACACTTTAAAAGCACTGCAAGTGCTTAGCACCACATAAGATCAGACAATAAATTTCACAGACTGCAAATCCAAAAACAGGGTATAGTAGGTATTTATGGAAGATCAGGACTTGGTGACTTAGTCAAAACAGCACAACCTGTCAGTAAAATAGAACTGAGAATAAAATTAATGAGCCCATGCTGAGGTCACTAGGTCATGCATAGGTCAAACATGGAGTCCTTTATCTGTATCAAGACAGCAGAAGTGTTCCTGTGGCCATAGAAACCTTCCTTTGTCAAAGAGCAGAGGAAAAGGGCTGCAGAATGGGCTCTTATTAATTCCATTCTGCACTTGAATAGTTCAGTTTTTCTCATCTCTCAAATTTATGAGATCACTCAAATATCTGATTAGCCTGATGGCTTTAGACTTGGAAGGATCCTACTTAACAGTGAGTTTTTCATTAACCTTGCATTTGACCTGGTTAAATTCCTTCCTTTTCTTTCTTTTTCCCTTGATTCCTGATCTGAAAAATGGTCATATCTGTGTAGCATAGAAAAGATAAAAGCAGTAAAGACTGCAAGGTATTCAGGTAATGAAAAGGGAGAATTCATTAGAAAAGACTGCTGACTATTGAAGACCCATAATAATTTTTCCTATTCTGTATGGTTTTTTCTCCTATAACCATTATTGGGATATCCATGAGAGTCCTTCCATGTTTTTTTTTAATTTATATGCTGTTCTATCAGGATCATTGGCCAACAGGATGTGGGGAAACTTTAATAGCTCCTAACAGATGTAGGTATGGAAAACATTGATTTTTAGCCTAAAACGTGCTGCTCTAGATGCAGGTAATTATGGTTAGACACCCTTTTCTTTTTGCTCATTCCTGACTACCAAATCCTCCACCAAAATTAATGTCCCCTGTAATATACCAGCACACATTGGTTTGTAACCACTTCCCAGATATTGCTGGTTTAAAGTTAAAAAAAAAAAAAACAACAAAGCAAAGCAAAACAAAACAACAAAAAACCCCAACACATTAAGAAGCCCCTAGGTCATATCAGATTTAGATTTTTTTTATATAAGATAGAGTAAGGATTGATTACAGGAGAAGTGGAATCAACAGAACGGATGGGGCAGAAATCACTGGAAGCAGTGACATGAGAGGGCTAAAACTGTGACTAGAAACAATTTGATCATACTCTAACTCACTTCTTGTTCCAGCTCTGTCACACAAGTCCTGCTGCCCTGTTACTGTTTTTCTGGATGTTTTCCTTCCCACATTAACATTCTCAAAGCTTCTCTGCTGTAAACTATCACAAGCTGAAAAAACAGTAACATTCATGCAGAACTTATCTGTATCAAGCATTTGTCACATCATGGTATAAAAGGCCAGGCAATGTAACCTTGAGGCTGTACGTGTAAGCAATGCAATGATTCCAGTATAAATCTGGTGAAAATTTCACAAAATAAGTCCTTACTGCCCTGCAACCCACAGATGAGGACCTGTTATGGCCCACCTGCAGCCAACATCAAGCAGTCCTCAAATGGAGAGAATAAAACTTAAAACCTTACATAATGAAGTAGAATTCCATCTAATAGAAAAATTAAGAGCATTGAATCCCCTCAATTTTCAATACAGTACTACTATCTGAGATATATGCTGGGAAGTTACGAAACGCATAAATTACAGAGTGCATAAATCTCCTCATGTTTTGGTTTATTAATGAATGAAAATGTCTCCAGAAGTTAAGCCCCCACACTTCTTTATCCGAATTTAAGTAATATTTTGTTAATAACAACGTAACTCACTTTCCACAGTTGTTGGTGGAAGCCTTGTCTGCTTGAACTCAGGAAGCTGACATGAACAACTTAAAAGTTGCTGAATGATAGCTGGACTGATTTGCTTGAAGTGGTCCTTGGAAATGGAGGAAGAACTGTTTTTCAAAAATATCTTCACAAGTTCATTGGCAGAGAAACAAACCTTTGTAGAAGAGTATACAGTTACTGAACATGTTGCATGTACCTGCATTTAATGTTGAGATTAAACATGGAATCTTAGAAGAACACAGGGTTGTACAACCTACAAAAAACTTGGGTTTTATATACTTTTTTTATTAAATTAGTTCAATTACGTCAATTAATTCCAACTTTTTTTTTCCAATTATACTTGCTACTATTTTATATTTCAGAAAGACCAGAACCTTTGGAATGAAGCAGGACAATACCTATGGAAACTGGTTAATATCATAAGGATCTGACAAAATAATCTCTCTCAACATTTTATTGTCATATGTGCTAAGAAAAATATTTTACAGAATATCACAGAACATGCCAAATTGGAAGGGACTCACAAGGATCACCGAGTCCAACACTTAGCCCTGCACAGGACCATCCTCAAGTATCACACCCTGTGCCTGAGAGTATCGTCCAAATGCTTCTTGAACTCTGTCAGTCTTGGTACTGTGACCACTTCCCTGGGGAGCCTGTTCCAGTACTCAACCACCCTCTTTTTAATGCTAACACAAATCATATTCTCAGTCATTAATGTCATACTTCATTGTTTGCAATAATAGTGCTATTAATATAAGATACTATATCAAAAGCAATACTTAGATTTGTCCTTGTGCTGGATCTTCAGTAAGATATGGAAATAAATTGGAATTTTTTTTAATTCTTTAAATAATAGCATGTCACTTTAAGGTCAGCAAACTAAATGTTACATAGTCTAAATCTGGCCTAAAGATCGCTTAACTGTATTATTAGAAGTACTTCGAGATTCTAACTACTTTTTGTTCTTGTTAGGAACATCTCTTTGTCAAAAGAAGGAACTTTTCTTGGGAACCTTTATATTTCGACAAATTTTCATGAAGAATTGCTTTTCCATCTCCAGGATTAAACTTCTAGCAAAAACATGACCAGTTAGCACTAGAACACACTTTTAGTGGAAATTTCTGTAAACACATTTAAAGAGAAGGAGTCCAGATCAAATATGTTATCTTACTTAAAGGAATAATCTTCATTTCTTAATCTCATCTGATGAGTTGTGATTCAATTTAAAAAAATAACTTATTCTTTCATTTAAATTGGTCTACATCTGAGAATCAAGAGATTCCTAAATACTTTTTCCTAATCACTGAAACTTAAGCTTCTTTCAAAATAAAATTGCTATTTAAATTAATTAAAAAAAAAAAGTTAAGTATAGTTACTTTTAAATAACCCAGTTAAAACCCAACACCTTCTTGTCTTTGCTCATCCATTAGTGAAGTAAAATAAGCCTTGAAGTTCACTAAGAAGCTGAATTGATTGAGCACTGATAAATTTATTCTGAATACCACATTCAAGTCTTCATGATAACAGATCATCTTGCCACCTGAACCTACTGTGTTCTGCCTTCAAGCCAAAGGAGAGCAAGAAGACAATGCAAGAGCTACCATATTGGAAAAGACCTTAATTTTGCCTATTTTAGGCAGAAGTTTTGACAATAGAAGTAGGGAACACCAACATCTGGCATCAAGTTGTTTGTTATCAAGTTGTTGTTTGATTACAAGCAGCATTGCTGACCAGTCAGAACAGGAATGATACTGTTTAACACCTTCACTAACAACTTGAGTGATGGAACAGAGTGCATCAGATAGCATTGACAGGTGAAATCCAACTGGACAACTAGCTGAAATGCTGACTGGCATGGCTGCTATTTAGAGGGATCTTGACAAGCCAAAGAAATGGGCTGACAAGACCTTTGTGAAGATCAGCCAAGACAAATATGCTTCAAGGAGAATAATCCCATGCATCAATGAAGGCTGGGGAAAACTGACCAGAAGGAAGGTGGGTTTACAGAAAAAGCCCTTGGGGTGGGTTTTGACAGATGACTTAAACATGAGCCACCAGTGTGCCCTGGTGGCAATGACCACTAACTGCACACTGGGCTGCATGAAATGTCCCTGGGGGACACCACTAGTGACCAGCCACCAAATGGGTGCAGCACCGTTCGCCATCACTTGCAAGCCCCAGTCTTTTAAGCTTTTCAACATAAGGATGCAGAGCACTAAGTCTCCATCAATAAAGCAACTATGTGCGTACTCCTGGAGGATGATACTGAAGAAAAAAGTAAACAGAATTTGCATATTTTCATGTGAAAAACTGGATGGATGGATGATTTTGGTTTGCAAAGTCCATGTTTGTTTAATGAGAAATAGTAAAGGAATATAGATATTGTGACATAGTTTAATGGAATTTAAGATCATTTGTCTTATTAGATCACCTGCTACTTTCTTGTTTTACACACATTTTCTAAGTGTAGAGACAATGATGACTTAAAAAGAAAGCAGTGACATTTTTCCTGTGATAATGTTTCAAATAATGAGTCCTATCTGAAAATCAAATTACAGATCTTAATGTAGTTAGCAAACACAAGCCATAAATGAGCAAATTTCTCGTATGTAACAGAATCTGTTCCTAATGGAGCACAATCGCTATGATAAGTGCAGAAAACATGGGACAAAATTAGCAACATAACAGTGAAACACGAAGTGTTCTAATGAAATATGTCAAGGAAAACAGACATATCTAGAGAAAAGAGGAATGGAAAAAAACCCCAGAGAAACTAGGAATCATAGAACCATAGAATCGTAGAATTAACTGGGTTGGAAGAGACCTCTGAGACCATCAAGTCCAACCCTTGATCCAACCCCACTGTGGTTACTTGATCATGGCACTCAGTGCCACATCCAGCCTCATCTTAAAAACCTCCAGGGACAGTAAATCCACCACCTCTCTGGGCAGCCCATTCCAATGCCTGATCACTCTCTCTGTAGAGAACTTCTTTCTAATATCCAACCTAAACCGCCCCTGGCAGAGCTTAAGCCTGTGCCCTCTTGTCCTAAGAAAGTAATACAGAAGAACAATTATCTTCTTTCCAGATGTTTCTTAGTGATTTTTTTTTTCATATATACAGAATATTTGGCTCTCAATTGACTACTCAGACTCAGATAACTCCCCTAGATACTTAACTTCTGAGCTACAGTCAGTCTCAGAAGTTCAAGAAATCAAAAACTGAGCTTCATTAATTCTTTTATTACTTCTTTTACAGACAATATCACAACTGATTTCTGTCCTTCCTAGTTTAAAATTTATATGAAATATATTTAAAATTATCTTAATTTAAAGTTATTTTGAGACCCCATTGAAAGCCTCATCATGATGATCAGCATGATTCTTTTTTGTGGTCAGCAGGAAATAAAGAAATCTATTGATAGAGTATGCATTTCACATTCAATAAAATTACACAGATAAATATCTATCTGAATGGCATTTAACCAGAGCAATTTGTCTCAGTTCCACATCATATAATGACCACACAGCAAAAGTCAATTGCACATCACTCATTCTCCTAAATGGAGAATAAACATTGTCACTGAGTTAATGTAAACTGTAAAAGACTGAAATCAACAGAAATGTGTCCTTTGAAGTATATATTTCAAATATATACATCAAAATATATACCACTTATTTTTAAAATCTTAGGATAAGGATAAATTCACCTGCAATGAGCCAGTGTCCTTCAAAGTCCTCAAAGAGGACACTGGGTAGTAGCTAAGACTCTGTCTTACAGACTCTATACTTTCTAAAGAAAGCTTCTGGATTCCATAGATGGCTATTAAAAGAGTTTGGAAATGCCCAATCTTCAGTTTACAGAAGCTTTTTAAAAGCAACTTTCATAGGAACCTTAATTTACTTTGTTTTCCTTAGTACAAAACAACCCTTCTTTCTACCAGGTCATTTAAGGGGCCCTAGAAGCTCTGTGATATAAGAGCACAAGAAATCTCCAATAACACAGTCACCTGTGTCTTAAAGAAACCCCTGTCTCCAGGTAACACCAGCTATTCTGTTAGCCCTTCCTAGCTACTTTAATCACATGCTAAACATCCATAAAGTTCTTTCCCCAATTGATATTTAAACAAATGTAACTGTATAAAAATATATTTCCCTCAGTATCAACATGACTTTTTGAAACTAATACATTTTACCTCAGAAATTTCGTACTGTTTGCAAAACAATTTGAACTTTTGTTCCTGAAATTCTGTGACCAATAGCATAATAACAGAAAAATAAATTAACCTGGTCCCAATCTGTGTTCCTTTCACGATCTTCAAAATAGCCTTTCAGAGAGTCTCCTTTTGTATGGTTTCCTTTGAATGGAGTATTTTTTCTTCCAGAATCTCTGATTGCCATACTGTAACGTCTTCTTTTGTGACTGTGGAATTGTCCATTTACAGTGCAGGTCTTTTTGGCTGTAAGCACATTTAGTAGTTGTTCTAGTTCTAGTAATTCATTAGAAAACAGATATGTTACCATGGGAAAACACACATTTAAAAGATAAACCAAATAATAATTATTAAAATTTTGTTAGTTATAACATTAATTTAATTCCTCATTTTAATTATTTTTTTCTCAGTTTGGTACCAGAGGCAATTTTTGCTTAACAACTCTAGAAGTCCAAGACACCTAGATACTCAGCCTTTCCTGTTTTACATGCCCCACTCAGATGTTTTGCCTGTGACTGTCTCAGAAGAAAACAGATGGGATTGAAAGGCAATTCATCTTTCATTTAATCATCAATCTCTTATGAAGTTATCTAGTTGCTGCTAAAGAACTTCATTGTTCTTAAAAATTTCCTGTGTAAATGGAGCTCCACACTAAGCCGTCATGGCCAGGTATTCGGATCAGAACATGGATCCTTTACAGGTGTCCTGAAATCAATCCTCAGGACACTGTACTGCTCTTGCATTTCAGAAGTGGAGCACAGGACAACATATTTTCTCTCTCTTTTGTTTAATCAAGAAGCATGCCTGCTCATAGCACTGAAATAGGAAGGAGGGAATCAGGATCCCTAATCCAAAGCTGAGATAATGCAGGGATGTACCCCACGACACAGCTTGAGTGCAAGGGGTGCTTCTACCAATGAAATGCTTGGTTATTTGAAGGGGCATGTCTTATCCTGTCTTACTTATCATCTTCCTTACCCCCTCATTTACAAATAAAACCATAGTGATACTTTCTGTAAACCTTAATTTGTCCATTAGAAAAAAAGCAGTCCACCAACTCATTTCAAAGGAGTTTAGGACAATCGGAATAAGAAAGCTTCCACGTGATAATCCTTTAATATTGCTAATCAGAAAATGTAAATGGTATAATCTTGATGGTAAACCTTACAAAAAAGCTTCTGATAAGATGTTTGACTACTTTCTTTTGGCTACTTAAGCAAACAGATCTGTATATCTACACTGAGGTGTAAATTACTGAGGCATCTAGTCTGGCTACCGTACAAGAACATATGAAGATCTGCATAAAGAAGCAATGGAAATGAAGCCCCAGTGAACTCTGCCCTCACTGCTAGATTGATTGCCACCCTCAGAGCTCTCTTGGGTTGTTCAGACAGTGCTGAGCAATTCAGTTATAAACTAGTGTTGAATAATATTTAATAATCTCAGTATCAATTTTCTCTATACCTCTTGGAGAATTATCAAAATAAAATTTCCAACCTTCTTTTTAAATTTAGAAGACACTACTTAGTAACGTTAAAATGAAAGATGTGAAGTTAAGTGCAAAAAAGTCCTTTAGGTATTTAAAGATATTTTATACAAAATGTGTGTTGCAAAAGGCAACTAGAGATTATTAAATAGCTTACCTGTCACTTGGAGCTCAGTGGTACTGTTTAGAGAACTGAAGATATATTTTATAAAGAATTCTGGGGAAGGCAAACTTGCTTTCCCCATGCAGACTCCTTGGAGAGCCAGAGTAATGATTAAAGCAGCCAGGCGTGGAAGAGTGTTTTCATCAGCACCATCTCTGTCTGTTATATCAGCCTTTTTCTCCAGAGTGCTCACATCAACACACTGAAATCAGGAGAAAACAGCATGAAGACAGCCCTGGGTACCTCCATTTAAATAATCGGAGTGACAAGAGGAGAAACTGGGGAGAACACTTTCACAGACAGCCAGAGTAGAAAAAATTAAGATTGAAGTTGTAATTGACAACAGGACAGTAAAACAAAGGACATTTTCATGAACACATGCATAGAATAAAAAATTCTGAACTTTTACTCTGTGTCTGATGGGGAAGAAGTACAGTCCTTTATTCAGGTTATTTGTTCCTAGTGTTATTTTCATGCCATTTCTATTATTCCAGTGTCCTCAATTGCATCTACATCTACTTTGAGAAAGTGGCAGAAAAGGGAGGAATGTTCCTTAACGCACAGGTAATTGACTTAAATAATATAGACTTTAATTCTTCATCTTAAACTTCAGTGAGAATTCTCTAAATGCTTTTCATTCCCTATCTATTAAATGGAATCAATATTTTGTTATGGAGTAGTTATCTGGGGACAATATGGAAAGATATAATTTTGCAAATAAAGAGTGACTTCACTGCTGGGTGACCAAACAGGAACAGTCATCAGTGGTGTACAACCGTGTGTGTGGATGTCTGCAGGTCTGTCTCCATTACCTGGAGGTTTATCCCTGTTTTCTTACATTTTTGCCCTTCTTGATGGTTTTCACTTCACACATTGGGGTTTGAAGAAACAACAAAAACAACAACAACAAAGGCAAAAAATATTTCTTTCTAAGTCATATTAACTAAACTAAACTAAAAAGACAACTAGTCAGTACAGTAGTCATTTATTTTATTCATACTCATCTCTCTGTATGTAGGCCATAAACACTGCAGAGAGGAGGCTGGCTGGCATTTCTTTTCCTATTCATTCATTACACATCAAAATTTCCCCAACCCAACATTTAATCCCTCATTTCAAACAAGATGTCAGGTGCTATGAATGAGAAGAGGACATTTTCTGTGAAACCAAGCCCCATAGTCACTAAAAATGCTTTTCTTCTCTTACTACCCTGCATCATTGGCCCTTTTCCATAACTCAGGTGTTGTGATTCTAAGTATTATGCTTTTACATTTTGAGTACCTTTCATGAAAAAAAACTCTTTTCCCTGAGGTCAGTGAGCGGTGAAGTTTCAGTTACTGAACAGGCTTGACAACTGATTACACTGCCAGCATAAACAAACAGAACCCACAGTAAAGCACTTTCTGGGTTGTTATTCTATCTTCTATTCCAAATACACGCTGATGCCTCTTTACAGTTGCTCAGATACCATTGGAGTTCTTGGAAATCAGCACGTTCACCAAGACTCAAAAACAAAAGTACTGGTCAATGAATAATTTATGATGGGAGATGATTACATAAAGAAGACAGAAAGAGGAACTGGAGGCCCTCAGTATTCTGGACACAGCCAGCACTCCTACCCATCTTCTGTTTGTGCAGAAAACTCTACTACAGTATAATGTAAATTAAAATCTAATTATACAAAAAAGAAAAGGGTAAATTCAAGCTTTGCAGTAAACCAAATTTAACTTAATACTATGAAGAGATCTAAGGGGCTACAAACAGGAGGTCAACCTGCACTTAAGGAGTTACCTTAACTGACAAAAAGCTATTTTATTGCCCATTACAAGGAAAACAGTTTTTCTTAGATTTTGAACTTAGAATATTATTCTATTATTTTGTAGTCCCTTACTTGAGGTAAGGAATAATAAACAGCACTGCAGGTTTCCTGATTCTAGTAAGAATGATCTTACCTAAAATACTCAGTATGTTTAGGGTTTTTTTAAACTTCAAGCTTATCTGTATCAATGTTTCTACAAGGCATATCTGTGCTGGTAGATAATTAGTCACAAATGTGTGTTCTAACTGAAGGAAATGATCGTTTGGAGAGATTCCTTATTCCATCCCGCTTTGGATAGACACGGAAGTGTAGAATCTGGCAAGGAGTTCATCACAGCGAAATGATTTGTTACTTCTACTATACAGCCAGATCAGCTTTGAAGCTGTTCTGCTTTATACCATTTAAATACAATCACTGGTTATATATATATATATATATATATACTATAAAATACTAAGAGATGAGAAGTTATTTTCTGTCCTTGGAGCCAAGCGCAAGATCTTGCACCTACACAGCTAAGCTCTTTTTCATCTACTTTAAGCAGGGCAGCTGTATCTAAATTACCTATTGGGAATGGTCCCTAATACGCAATATCTCCCCAGCTATGTCTCGGTAGACCCTGTGGAACAGCTAGGTAGCCAAAAACAACTCAAGGAAAAGGCTAACGTTAAACAGCATGTATAACAAAACCCCAGTGTTCAGCCCATGCTCTCATACTGTTATTTACTGGTTTTCTGGTAGACAATGATACTGACACAATGTCTGTACTAACATAAAGGCATTATGTCAATAACAAACATGAAGGTATATTTACTTATGTTTTCTTTACCTGGGTTTCAGAAGTTTTAAAATGTTGCCTTACTGCAGCTAAAATATCTTCAGTTTCATTCCGTGAAAAATAATAATAGTCTTCATCATGTCTTAAACTAAGCATACTCTGTAGGTAAAATTTATAATCCTTATTATTCAAGCTGAGTTCTGTAGAACATACATCTCTGCGATGAAGAATGTAGTAGAGAAGAATAAGAGAAATTCTCTCAAATACTTCTTCACTGAGATGATCTTCTAAATCTCCTCCAGCTATTAGTAACAAAGCATCTGGTTCAAGGCACTGTGAAGAAATAAAAATAAATGGAAATTCAGCTGAAGTGACACACTGCCAGCCATCTGCCAATACAATTAAGAAGAACAAAAGGAGAATTCAACTTCTATTTTTAAGGGATTGAACCTGAAACTACACAGATGCAGGCTGATGGAATGGCAGGAGGAAGGTACAGGTAATTCATTGCAGTTCTGTGGCCACAAGATCACACTCTGTTTTTTTGTCCAGTGCCACTTTTGTTTTTAAGGAATGTCCTAGAGATGGGGCTTTGAGCAACCTGGTCCAGTGGAAGGTGCTCGTCGTCATGGCAGGGGAGTTGGAACTGCATGATCTTTGAGGTCCCTTCCAACAGAAACCATTTTATGAGTCTGTTCTGTGATTTAATGATTTGATAAGTTAAGACTCACTACAAATTAGAACTAACTCTGATCAATCATTGCAGAGATTAAAAGCCCTCTACTGCCTTCAACAGATTATACTTGGGGTTATAAACATATTAGATAAGGGTTGTTAGATAAAGCCATTTTTATTTTCATCTGTGCATTCTATATGTGTTTACATTGTAAGATAAAAACCATAGTTAATTCAGGGTATGTAAACAGAAGTTACATCATACACTGTTGAAAAAATTAATTTACCCTGTAATCACACAGCTATTTTTATGTTTTTCTCAATGAATTCTGTTAACTGCAACAATGCAATCCAGCGCAGAGAGCCAGCACAAGGTCTCAACACCATTTAGTCCTTCACATATGTTTCAAAAGGGACTGAGATTATGTACTCACCCTGTGCAGGCTTTCTATCTGAGCATATATTTTTTAACACATGTATATATACATATGTATATTTACATATGTCTACATAAACCTCAATTTTTGTGATAAAAAGACAGTTTCCAGAAAGTTTTGCCAGCTCAAAAATAAGTTAGTCTTTAAAATTAGACAAGAAGACTAATAGAGGTCTATATCAGGCTATGAGAAATAAGATACTGAACTCCAGAATAAAGAATCTTTCTTGAAGAGATCCTGTAACTAATGTCATTCACTGTTTACCTCCTTTTTTTCCAACAGACTCCTTTCCAAGCATGATATGGATGTGCACATTTCAGGAAAGAAACTACAACACATGAAGGTGCCATTGAAGGATCAACACTGTGCTCTAATAAATTAATGAATAGAGACAAAGTCTAGTTTGTCAGAATAACTTGTTTGTGGCTACCAGCCTGATGTGTTGGTCAGTGTGGCTCACCCTATATGTTAGTTCATTTTCCTACACTGAAGCTGGGTTAATGAAACACACAGTGCTATGATCAGAACCCAGTGTTTCTTGGAGGGACTGAGAGAACTGCTACTTTTTAATATAAGTAATTCTAACAAAAATTCTCAAAATAGTCTAAAAAAACACCAATAAACCCCTTGTGAATATTAATATATAAATTAACTATTTATACTCATAAATAAACTAGATTGCAGTATACTCCACTGTGTCCTGCTTACATTGGCTATCAAGACCTGTAAGTCTAACTTTTTCTAATGTATGTCTCTGGGAATTAGTATGTGGGTTAGGAGGAATATGGTTCTTCTGTTTTCTGGCCTAAAACCCTCAAGTTAGTCAACCAGCCTTTATGAACACTCGATACAATAAACATACTGCATGTAGTGGAAGATTTTCAAAGATTTCTGTAAGATTTCAAAATCTAGTGAGGATAATTTCTAATCAGTGAAGCCATTGTTTGCTCTTGCAAGGAAGATGACTGAAAAGAAAATTGCTAAGGAAGGAAGCAGGTGAATCGTAAAAGATGCAGTTACTCCACAGTATGTTCCTGGCCATGGAGAGTGCCCCTTGAAGAAATATTAAGAGGATATAAATTGGTTCATCAGTGGGTTTTTGTTTTGTTTTGTTTTTCTTTTCCACTAATAATATTTTAGAGGAATAAAATCTGCATGTCCTTTATTTAGAAATTCTTATTTGCTATAAAAGAGAAGCCCAGAACCTGGGCAGTGAACTCTGAGCTTCTTTTGTTAAAGGAGTCAGAAGTTCAGAAAAAGTTGTCATACCAATGCAAGAAATATATGACTTCTGTGTGCTTAGGAGATAAAGAAGTGTCAGATGCCATTCAATAGCTCTCAGCTCCTGCCCAAAGAGTTTTGGGGCCAGAATGTAACAAGAAACTAAAAGAAGTCTAAAAAAAATGTTAAACTTCACTGCTTTTAAATGCCCATCAGAGATATAATTAAAAATAATAATTAAAAAAAATCTGAAAACAAAGTCATAGTACAAACAGAATCCTGGATTTAGAAGGGAAAGTTGAATCTGAAATACATTAGTGATTCCCAACAATTCTGAGGAAAAAAATGCCAAGTTAAGGTGGGTCCTTCTGTTTCAAATTTTGATGATCTTGAAGGATAGTGCTTCTTGCACAACTTTTGCTGTCTTGGTTTACCAAATCTTGTTAAATCATCATGGAAGATTTCAGCACAGTGCCATGTGGGCTCCATGTGACTGAACATGCCACATCTCTCTCATGGATTTCCTATAGACAACTGTGTTCCTGCGGCACTGGCAGAGAAACACTGACAGTACAGGATGCGTGCAGTGTTTCTGACTCAGCCAACACTGAGGAGTACTGCATATGGTGAAAGTCCTCAAATTCTTACCACAGGAAATTTCCAAGATGAAGCCTGAACAGAGCAGCAGCACTGACCAAAGTAAGACCCAGCTAAGTTTCCCTTAGATTTCTTCCATCCAAGGACACAGTGGTCAGACTCTCCACAAATACATCACAAATACATATGAAAAAAATATGCCAAGTAAGAAAAGCAAAACAAAGAGGGCAAAAAAACCCCTTAGAACCCTGTTTTGTGAAATTTAGGAGGACTCACGTTTAACACATTCTCAGCTTTTGATCTGGGTCCAAATCTGATACATATCCATTGCCCATATGTGCATAATTTCCTTCATAAAAAATATATATCCGTTTAGGGAATAACAGGCATCTACAATACTTATGTACGAAATTTCACATTTGGGTTCATATGAGAAATGGGAGCATTTATTGAAAGGCTCAATTAAGCAAGCAGTTGTCTACTGCATAGGATAAAAAGTTCCCCAATTCATTGGCTTGGCAGATTGCCGAGAATAGTACCTCGTGAAAGCATTCACCTTTACTCATTATTATGGTATAAAGTGAGACTCTGCTGTATGTAGGTCACTGAACAACAGTGCCAGAGCCAGAATAATGTCACTAAAAGCCAAGACTGACCAAGCCCTTTGTCGTCCTTTTCAGCTAAGTTGCCTACTTAGTACTGTGTCTGTCCTTCCTTCATTGAATCATGAATCAGTTCTGCAAATATTCTCAACTCAACCAGACAACCAATCCCTCTGTGAAACTGTACCCTGGACTATTTCCAGTTTCAATTTGGATTTGTGGATTCATTGTTCTGCCTTTGATTTTCCTTGACCTGAACTGCTTACCAAAACCCTCCCCTAAATCTTGAATGATTCAGTGAAGTGGCACAGAAATTTGAAACAATCCTGTCTGGATTTTATTTTTACGAAGTGGGAGAAAAAAAAAAAAAAAACCAACTAAAAAAACCCCATAACTGGTCCCCAGTGTTTACCTATGTCTTTCCAGGGTGGAAATCTTGTGCCTAAAGTTCAAGTTCATGCTTTGTTGGTAGATCAGGTTTAAGTAGAAAAATTTTTGTTGGAAAACAAACACTTAACAACTTCTAAAGGAAAATTATTAGTGTTATGTGACTGAAGCATGGTATTTTTAAGGAATGCATGTCATGTTTGGAATATTTCTTCATGAGCTCAAGTAACAAATAATAATTCAAAATTAAAAACTTAAAGCAGGGACAATTTTTTTTTCTTTTTTTTTTTTTTGCTGCAACAACAAGATTTTTACATGTTTAGATTCTGTATTCAGGACAGTATCACTCTAATAAATAATGTTAGAACTCACTGACGATGCTGTAAAGACATCCCTCATTAATTGAAGCACTAACCAGATTACAATCCTGTTGCATGCCATAAATCCGCTGTGGGCACTCAGCTCTCTCCAGTAACATTCTGACCAGTTCTCGTGAGTGGTTCATGTGGAGCTCAGTGTTTTCAGCTGAAAGAACGCGTAAAACTTCCATCAGATAGCCTCTGCTGGGAGCATAGCTGCCATCCTGCCCATGCTCTTCCCCAGGCTGTCCTTCAGCAATGAGCACGCTGAATACGAAAGCAGAACATACCACCCCAAGAGCTGAATGCTTGGTCAGAAAACACATCTCCTCTTCTTGCAGTGAGGGATCTGCACTGAATGTTGGATTGTTGTTTGCACTTCAGAGCTTAAACTGGAAACCTGAGGAATCTGAATGGTAAAGGGGAAAAAAGAAACCCCAACCCTTTAATTAGTGTGAATGCAATATGTTTGAAAGGATTTATTAATTGGTCGGCTAAGCTGATTTGCAGTGACAAGCTGTTTTTGAACAACAGGGAGCCTGTAAGGGCTTTACAGAACAGAACAGCAGGAAACTAAGACAATCATGGCCTTAAAACTTCTGTAGAATTACCAACAAGAGGTCATCTGAAAGTGCTCTTCCCTCCTCTTAAAAATAAAGTGCACGTCTTTCACTTCAGTGTTATGTTACTGCATTCACTAATATTTCCTTTTGGTAAGACCAGGAAAATACCATTGCTTTCACTTTCATTCCATTATGAAACAGGTTTTTGAAATAGCTGTAAATAAATATTACTAGTGTAATACTGATATGAATGTGCAGTAATCATGTTACATAGCAATGATACAGAGCACGTTATATTTTCGAAACACTTCACCAGTGTTACTAAACTCCAGCTATACAGCACAAAACAAGAATTAACAGGACGTACTTAAAAATTAGTGATATTTTATGATCAGATGAAAGAGTTACAAAGCTGAGGTCTTAGTTTCACTCAAAGAACACTGTGAGTAAACAAGACAAACACAGCCTAAGCAACAAGTTTAACTTGTTAACTCTAGGTGCAGAAGACATTTTGTACTATAAATCTGTCCTGTCACTATCCTTTCTAATAAACCACCACCTCCGTTTTAAACAATAATCTATCTCGATATCTAATCACAAGAAAAATGAGTTTCACTTCTGTTTTCCAGAGATGGTTTTGATTTTATTGATGTGCATATGCTGGCATTGACATACATACCCAGATAATAATGCACATGTGCTAAACAGCTACACATACATTCAGCTTTTCCATCTGCAATATTAGACGTGTGTCTTATTTTTAAGGAAACTCTGCTAACCAAGTATTTAAAATGAAAAAGAACAGCTGAATTCAAATGGGCATTCACCCAAGATAAAGGTTAAATGTTAGGAAATCCTTTGGTCTTTAGATACATTTTACTGTTAGCAGTTAGGAATATGTATCATTGTTACAAGGATGTTACGAGCATTTATTTCTAAATGTTATTTTCTTACCTTCTGAAGGGAAAAAGAATGCTCGTGTATCTAGCTTTGTGGCCTTCTGAATACTCAGAAGTATTTAGCTGCTGGAAGTCCAATGTTTTTAAAATTCCTTGATGGTGCTCTGGAAGCTGGAGAGGATTAGTTTATTGCTGCTTTGAAAAGTTTTCAGTTGCTATGGAGAGAGCTGCTCTTAAGGTAACAATGGAGGTGGATAGGAATTAGTACATGTTCTTCTTGGCAAGTTCTAAGCATCGCATTATTGAATATATTTCACATATTTTAGTAGTTATCATTTTATGTAAACAGTATTTTAACAGTGCAAGATGTATGAAATTATTAAAGAATGTATTTCATTACAATGGATAATACATGCAAGCACTCAGCTGTTCTCTACACTACTAAATTATCTGATCAAACCTACAACAAACTGAAATTTCTTTTTTCTATTAAAATATTCCTACTTTTTGAAAATATGAGAACAGAATAGAAATCTTTTCAAGCACCTCTAGAGAAAAATTATATTTTTTGTTTGCAAAACACTGCCTATAGACAACAGTCTCTTTCATCCCCACTTATTCGGTGCTACATTTACACTAACTGAAAAACTGGGATAGCTCAGACTGTGGTGAAAAAAAATTTCTTGCACCCACTCAGATTTTCCAGAGGGATGCTGTTACAATGTTGACATTTACATCACCATGCCATTACAGTATCATTGCACTGGAAGTTAGTGAAAACTGTCACGGCTGACAGATTTCCCCAGTGACAGGTATACCAGTCATATCATTCTCCCACCTTGCAAACCTTCAGTGATGTTATGAAGGACTAGCAGCTCAGCTGGCTCAACAAATCCTGTGAAGCTGAAAGTCCGTAGTAATAGAAACACCATAATTCTCTTTACACCTACGTTGACAAAAAAATCCTGTGTTCTAAACTGAATGTAGTATCTCCTATAAGGTGGTGAGCTCAGAGGGAACAGCCTGAGAACTGACAGTGAATACTGAATATAAAAAATTAAACTGACAACACCAGCTTGAAGGAAGAGAAAAATGTAAAGAAATGTTTTCAAAAATACAAAGTACCATTGCATACAAGTATGTACAAATTCTCGTGTGATCAAGGCTGAATGTTTTAAAAATCAGTCCTACGATTAAATATTCTTTTATTTTACTTCACAAATTACATTATATTTATCAAACTAACATTTCTAAATATGCAACTTCATGGAAACGAGAATTACAGAATTTTTTATATAAAAAATTATTTTTATGTGAATGACTGAAAAGCAGAAACACATGATAATATGCATCTCCTCCGGCTATTAAATAATTTGCTCTGTCAAAAAAAGCTAACCATGTCCAGATTTGTTCCGCTAATAAAAATAATTCCTCAGATAATGGAGGAATAGCTTCCAGCATTTAATTCTGGGGATTGCTCAATCTCCAAATAAACATAGAATAGGTTTATCTCTATATAATTTGGTGTTTTGTATATAATTACAAATTGAAACTAAGAATTCATTCGATCCAATTAAAGCGTACAAACAGTGGGTGACTTGTTTCAGTTTACTGAGAGAAGCTAACATTTAAAAACACATTTGATGATTTATCGCTATTGAAAGCTGCTGAGAGATTTACATAATAATAATGGCCACAATTTACTTTAACATTTATATTACAGACTGAGGGTAAAAAAAGGAAACATTCAGTACATTAAAAAGCAAGAGATAATATTTGGTACATGCTACTATGGCTGATTCAAAAGAGAAAGAAGAATTCACTTCCCTTTTTATGACTAAGTGTTGCAAGCCTCCCCTGGCTTGGAAATTAATTTCTCAGTGGTGGTAAAATCACTGATGGTGACTCAAGGCTCAGCCTCTGCTTTTACCCTTGACACTGTGTTTTCAGTCATGCCATTGTCATCAAAGAATTATTCTGTCTACGCAGCACTTGGATTACTACTTTTGAAGTAATTGCTGGCATCAATCGCAAAGTCCTTTTTTCAAACCCTTCTGTAGCAGCATTATTCACCTACTATCTACCCATCCTGAAGCTGTGCCAACTGATAAAATGGGACAGCAATAATAACAGAGCTGTGTAGTTCGATGCCCATTAGAAGTTTGCTGAGATCCACACACAGAAATAAATCACTGGTACAGTTTAATGTCTTAAAACCTCCCAAAGCACCTATCACTACTAATGTTTTCTCGTGTTATGAGACTTTACCATTTTGGTTCAAATTTTGTTGCATGTATTTTGGTGAATTTTAATAAAGGGGAAAAAAGGTTCATGCATAATGCTCATAAGCCAGAGACTCTCCATTTAGTGTAGAATGATAATATGCATGGAAGAAAGAAATTTCAGAGGAACTGGAGAGTTGGGTAACTCAAATTCAAGTAGCTCACCATTCTAACATGACAACAGTCTCTATTTGGCAAAACCAGAGGTATGAAGAAATTCCTGATTAAATAAGCAACTTAAACTTTTTTTTTATTTATTCCATTCCATTATTTAATTATTGGATTCTACACTACACAAAGTACTCGAGTACCTTGGCATGATCAAGCGAGGATCTGAGCTCAAGAATTTGTAGAGACAATCAATATTTTTTAACTAGTTTGAACAGTTACAATGGTAGGGTACTTTCAAGAGAGTAACTGGTGGTTGACAGAAATAGGCATATATCCCAGGAAAATATGTAACAGAAGAAATAAGACAAAAAGAAGAGTGATAAAAACAGTGACTTCATAAACCCCTTATTTTTATTTCATGATCAGATTCATGATCCCAAACAACTGCATATGAGATTTTCTCCACATACAGATACAATTGTTTGTGATTCAGAAAGCTCATAATAGTAATATCCTAACTTCCATTCTCAGGGAAAAGGAGTGAAGGCAATTTCCAAATGGCATAACTAGATACAGAGCATGGAGCAAGCTCTCTTTGGTTACAGGATTTTTATTTAGTTAGTTTTAAGTGAACCAGTAAGACTTACTGCAGCTTATCTTACTTCTCCCACCCTTGCACCTGCTGTGAGAACAAAAGCAAGTTACCCCTTCACAAATGCCATGGATAACTCCACTCTGCAATTTTCTGTGTTTCAAAGGATTGGTGAATTATGTAGGAATAGGAAAACTCTTTAGAGAAATCAATCTGAGATGACAAGGACATTCCCATGAGCTCTACCAACATGACAAATGGCTTAATTTTATTTGTACAGTAGAATGCCAGTGGATGCAGGCATAATTTTAGCAAGACCCCTGCTGAACTTCACATCATACTGAGAAATGCTGCTATATAGCTCTTAGTCCTTCAATACTGTGTAACTCTTTTTGATGAACTAAGCAAATGCCTTTTTTACTTTTTACTAATCGCAGCAATTATGGCAAATAAAAGAGAATCCTCTGGTACTGCAGATTTCCTCCATGTTATTAATGTGATGTGTGCACATTGTATAATTACACCCATAGGCAGCATATTGACATATGAAAGAACTACATTTTGCATGTAATTTGTGTAGAAATTCAAGATATAAAGCATCTATGCCAATGAATCAATGCCAGAGTGCTGTAATAAAAAATGTCAGTACTTTAAAATTACCAGTCAATTAAGCTTCTTTGGCATCACATGTCAGTCCAATAATATCACACATATTAAGGCTGCCAATGAATTAAAATAAATAAATGTTATTTAAATTATCTGAGTTACATATATTAACATAGAGTTATATATATTAATATATGTGCCTGGAACTAGTCTTGTTTTATTTCAGGATGCAATTCACCTATTATTAGAAAGTTTTCTTAGACCTGGAAATCTAGGAATTCTACATTAAGGTAGAACAGAAAGAAGCCACAGATTACTTCCACTCTAGGCCAGCAAAGCCCTTATATTTTATAAAATATATCTCCAGAAGTGCATTCGTCTTCTGTTCTTTGTTATTGATTGTGCGATTTTTGGTTTCCATTGTGGAAAAAAAAAATTGTGGGTTCAGTATGTGTTATACTAAGAAGCACCAGAATAACACACCATACTGAGGGGAGATATTGGTATCTTCACTGGTTTCCTCTCCTGTAAGTGAACATTTAAAGCAATTTAGGAAGTGTATAGAAGACCTTCTCATAATGGGCAACAGTACTGCTTATCTATATATGCAACTTATTATGTCTGCATGTTCTCTGTACACAAACATATATAAGAGGAGTATGAAATAAATCCAAAGAATATGAAAAATAATCAAAAAACCCTAGGTTTAAGTCAATATTATTCTGTCAACACATCAGGTTTTTCTCCACTTACTAAATTCACCTGATGAGCATGTGTGATTGTAACCATAAATATTATTACCCATTAAGTATTTTTAAAATAACATTCAAATGTTCATATCTTTCCTCAAAATATTTGGCCATGTGCATTCAGTGATTACATTTTCCTCTTTTATGATTGCACAGTCTACTTCACTCCCAGCTCCCCTGGATGAGAGATTAATGCAGGTCTTAACCCTCCATTATCTCCCACCTTAGAAACCCTTATCACCCTGTAATGTATGATTATTATGTACTATTACATTTCACAGCACATCTAAAACTCCAAGTCTCTAACTCTTTCTGCTTAAAAACCTGAATATTGTCTGTAATCTCTTGACCCAATGTCATCTGCTAACTTCACGCCAAAAAAAAAATAAATAATAAAGTATAAGAAAACTCTAAAGATTTGAATCCTGGAAGATCACACTAGACCCCTCATGGCAAGTCAATCAATGTCTTTTCAAAGCAATCTACAACCTTCAGGATTTTTACCACTAATATCACACATAGACACTTACTATAGTGAAGTCCTGGCATATCTGATCCTGGCATCTGCTTTGTACAGAAGATCAGTCATTTAAAAACAAACAAAAAATTTATCTTCCTACTAATTTATTAGTTAGTCCCTCTTTATCAGTTTTTGAATGGAAACAATGGCTTATTTTATAGCCAAAAACATTTGCTTTCATAAAAACAAAAATTAACAAAATATTATTAAAAAATATTATTAAAAAAATTAGTCCTTTCTAGTTGTGTATATACAATAATAAATATTGAAAATATTCAAATACTGAATATTGAAAATGTTGAACATATTGAAAATAAAACCAATTAGATTATAGAACAAGCTTTATTTAACATGCCGTTATACTACATCAAAGCACTTGACAGTAGTAACACTTTCTCAGATCTTTTTCAATCTTTTTTATTGTACTCAGACTGTTTCTAGGTAAGTAAATATTTGTGTTTGTTCTGGCAAATTCAGCTGGAAGCTACTAAAAATATATGCATAACCAGCCAAGTCTTAAATTGATGTTTGCTCCAGTACAAAACAGAGGCACAGAGTAAGTGGGCTAATTATAAAGACAGTTATTCCCATTAGACAGCTGTTTCTTTAGTACTAAAAAGCTGTTAATGTCCTTCAAGTATTGAAGTTAACAGTACTGCTATAACCAGGGCTCATCCCATTCTGGTCTTTTCTGGTTTCTACTTCTCATATCCAAGTTAGATGCTCACTGATTATACTTAAAATTATCACATAGGTGGCATCACTTAAGATCAGTGTGAACATAGAACATCATGGAAGACTGCAAGTTGGAAAGCAGATTTCAGGCATGGACCTTGGACTCCTCTCCCTTGTTAAACAACTGAAAAACTCCATCTTATTGCCTGAATATTTTCTGAAATCTCCAGAAAACGACTGAAGCTATGGTACAGTTTTTTTTACATTAAGGTTATTCTTGTATCACAAATAATAATGGAGAGCTCACTTCACTTACTAGTGAAGACACAGGTAGGGATCCTGGCCATGATGACTGGGAGTAGGAGTAAACAAATAAATAGTGGTAATGCAAACACATTCTGGAACTAATACAGACTGATGAACTGTAGGGCTGAAGCCCATCCCTGCTGGGTATCAGAACAGAACATTTTCTAAAGCAGCTGGTAGTGTGATAGGTATTACACCAGTGGGACCTGAATTTCATCAGTCATGGAAAGCCTGGTAATACTCAGCTGCAAATGATCAAGCACAACTCTCACTCATTGTGATGTTGGTTGGTATTTTAAGGTTTAATTACCAATTTTGAACCACCCAGACAATCTATGTCTAATCAGTACCTGTAAGCTCCCACACACTGTTCCAAGAACTGCTTGTCTGAATTTTCTACTTAGTTCTAATTATAATTTCCTCTATAGGAAACAGTAACAGTCTATATTAAAGTGGTCTTTTCGTCAAAACAGCAACTGAAGATTTAAAGTAAATAACTCCTCCAATTTCTGAGCATTTGTGCCCACAATTTATCTTGAAAATGCTCCATGCTGTATGAAACTTCCACTGTCAACTTACCAAAACCAGCTGTTTGAAAACACATTTTATGGAAAATGATGTCTTTTGGAAAACTCAAGATAACATGGAAATAGACTTCATATAGTTCCAATAAGACCTTACTTCTACTACTTTCTATTCAGTTAAATGGAAGCATTTCAACCTGTGTCTTCCAGTTCACAGTTTTTAAGGATAGAGGGGATCATTTAGGAACATTACACACTCTGGCATTAAAGCAGAACAAAAAAACTATATCCCAGAATTTCTGAAATAAACCCACTGCGAGTTTGTATTCTGTGCTATATTTATGTACAAAATTCAGGTCTTATCAAATCTTCATTTGAAGATATAACTCATCCATCATCAAGAATGTTTTTTCAGACCTTTGTTATCCTCACCTTTAATATGCATTTGTCTTTCATCCAGTGTGGGTTTGTTTAGCTTCAGGTACTATGTTTGTTTCACTATAACTTCAGCATGACTAGACATTACCATCAGCCTGTTTTTTTCTTGTTATTTTAAAGAGTATTTGAGGGCACATTTATATTTCTCTGTGTAGACATACAATTAGAAGATGACACACAGTACAAATTAGCTAATTATGTTGATAAAGCAAAATACAGGACTCCTGACAAAATTTTTTGTTATGATTGTTACTGCATCTTCTCTTAAATATTATTTTTAGGATAATTTTTCCTTTTTGAATGCATGGAGAATTAGTACTATTTCTGTTCAATGTTCTTAGTTACTAATAATCATCCTCATTTAATTTTTAAAAACCTCCACTTGTCCAGTTTTGCTCATCATTATTATCAGCCTTAAGGAATGAGTCTTTTTAAAGAATTAGTCATGTATGTTTTGTTCAGTACTATTCATATCCACATTCACCTTTATGAAATCAAGAAAACAACAGGCATCTCTAGGCATCAACTTTTAGTTCAGTGACCAATCCAGTTACAGTGGCCTTTAATTTTGAATTAGGCTGTGTAGATTTTGGTGAGTCTGTGATGACTATAATTTTAGAAAATCCTGTAATGCTAATTCAAATCACTGGGCTAAAGATAATATGCTCAGCCTAAAGCTAACAAAATGATTAAAATGAAGTAAAAAGGACATGAGTTAGAAATCCACACAACTAAGAGTAAGTTACGTCTTAAAAAGCAAAACAGCAACCTGCAGCACAGTGACAATTTCGTACCATCAGTCTCATTGTAAAGATTTTTCAAGCCTTTCCCTCTACTGAATAAATTCCTCCCACAGTACAGAAAGAACTAAAGGCTTTTAGTTTCTCCTTTGCTCCTCATGTCTCATCTCGAGAAAAACATCTGTTAAAAAGAAAAAGATTTAGAAAAAGAGGTTTTAAAATTATATTTATGAGGCAAGCACTTACTAGCTTCAATACCAACAACTATTCAGGTAGTCTTGAATTGCAGTCCATGCTAACTCTCTGGTAAGCAAGTGCCTGTACTTGGAGTTAGCAGCTAAGCAAACTCTCATGTGTGCTAGGGATTTATACTGAAGGGCTCAGTGTGAGTAGCTTGTGAACACTGAAGGTAGAAACTTTCCTGGACCTGAGGGTCTGCTACAAGCAAATTATCTGCTGTATGACACTAAGCAAGCGTCCTGCAGCTCTGCGCCTGCTGTGCTTCTTGCTCACATGATGCCTTCAACACACTTGGAAATAGTGTACAAGATTCTGAGGTATGCAAGAAGGTTTATTCTAATTGCCTTTTCCCCACTGCCCTTCTTAAACATACACGCACACCCGACACAGGAATTCGGAAAACCATAAAGTGTAATCTTATTTTGCACATTTTATTTAGATGAACTTAGAGTGAGTGTTTATTAACAATTAGATATATTTTCTTACACTTAACAACATACAGTCTGCAACCTAGTGTGAGATTCCAAGTAGCCAAGTAAAACAAGTCAATGGCTGGCACTCATAAGCCTGAAAAAGAAAGCCTAAGTGGATTAGTATGCAGGGCATTAGTGCATTGAGGTAATTTTTAAAGTTAACTCTCTACAAGGAGGGTTGGGGGCTTCTTTACCAGAATTTTATTTCAAAAAGCTGGCTTGGGTGGGGTTTTTTGGTTTTGGGTTTTTGTTTGTTTGGTTGGTTTGGTTGGTGTTTTTGTTTGGTCTTTTTCCCTGAAGAAATCCTGAAAAGAACTAAAGAGGAAGCTGAGGCAATGTTGTGTAAGAGGAAGAAAACTAAGATTCTTCAGTAACCAATGGCAAAGTGAAAAAAAGGGGAGCGTGAGTCTGTATTCACCTTCAGATGGAAGTCTGGAGAATGGATTGATCCAATATACTGGCTTTCCGCTCCATCTTCTGAGTGATGACTCTCGTTGAACTGTCTCTATGCCTCCTTTTGAGTGACATGGAACTCTTCTGCAAGTAAATTTTGTCAATTACAGTCAAAAACTTACACCAGTGTATTGGCTGCCTGCACACTGTTCTGTGTATGAATCAAACCCAATTTGCTTTCTTACTGCAGAAGTCTGAGATTCATCTGCTAAACACTACTGTCATATTGATAGAGGAAAATATATGTGTATGAGAGAGGGAAAAATACACCCTGCTCCCTTTTGGTATGCTCCTTGATAGTTTGTCTTCTTTAACACATCTATAAGGCTGAATTTAATCTTTCAGAATTCAGATTTCCAGCTCTATGTCAACTAGTCAATTCTTCAAAAACTTATAACCTTTATAGTAAAGCTGACACCCTTAACCTGCCTGCAACTCTTTGGTCTCTGATTGGAATATTTTCTATGAAAGCTTAGTTCCACAAGGCCTTTTAACATGTGCACAAAGACCACTAATTCCCCTTCACTAATTTTTTTTTAAAGACCACTTTGCTGCCCTTATATACATAATTCAGTATAATCCTAATTATCTTTTCTCTTTCTTTTCTTTTGTTTTCATTTTACCCCGTGTTTAAAGAGGAGTGGGGTTTTTTTGCCTTTTTTTTCCAGTTTGATCTCCTGAGGTAGTCAGGCCTAAGCTGATAAGATCCGTGTGTGTAGTCAAGGTGGATCTTTTCTAAATTTGCTATATGTGGAAGTACCTGGACAAGTCACCCTAGGCTTCCTATACAGACATTGGAGAGTGAAGCATTTTAGCAGGCAGTTTGTCTGGCCTATTTCACAACAAACTTTTGGATGAGAGGAATTGCACTCTAGCCTCTGTAGTTATATTTATGATAACTTCCTTGATAGCTAAGAGAGCCTGGAGAGATTGTCTTTGTTGTAGACATCTGTACTATCAACTACATTTTGCCAGTTAAATCACTCCCTGTCTCTGCATGAATTCCCCCCCTCCTTTCACCCCAGTAACTCATTAACAATTTTACCACTTCTAAATATATTTGACAGAGAAGCAAAAATCTCAAAGATGTTGAGTTCCTGCAATTTTTGGGCAAAACAAGGACTCGAAGGAGCATTCTACTAGTACCTACATATGGGAAAGCTGTAGACATAGGACTCAGCCATAAATATGGAAGAAACTAAGAGAAATATTACACCATAAACCATGCTATTCAAAATGAAGAATCCGAAGAAAAGATTCAAAGCCATTGGACACAATCAGTCTTCATTTCATCTGATACTTGTTTAATTTAAAAAGGCTTTCCAATAATTTTTATATTCATGAAAAAGAATTCACAGATAGAGAGGCAGTTTAACAGGATGTTGACCACTAGAATGTAATGGAGCAATCCCTAATAAAACGCATCTGTGGAAGCAGCAATTTCTGATTTCAGGAAAAAATATGCCCTTTGGCTACTTTGGAACCAGATTTTATTTCATTTTTTCAAAGAAAAATAAAAATTTAACAGGTTAGAAGTTGCAGTGATCTTTTTATGAAGTGAAAACCACAGTAATTCTAGCTCTGGATTTAGAAACTAAGTATAAAAATAATTTTCTCTTAATAATGACAATAAATGCTGACACGAACATCATTAAGGATACAGAAATAAAGAATTTAAGCCTGGTTTTGTTTAATAGTTTTTATTTTTACTGTTTTAGCTACATTATATTAAAGATGATCAAAGTAGACATGCTGTAATCATCTCCTTGCTATGCCATTTTACCACTGCTGCCCTCTGCTGCATGGAACAGTTTCCAAGTGTCTATTTCTTACAAAGCCTGTGAATGATAAGTTTTAGAGGTAGATGTTTAAGTGCATGTGCCAGATTGCTTTTCTTTCTTCCTTTAACTTACAATGAAGTTTATTTGGCAACAGAGGAATGTGAATTTTTCAGAATGACTTAAAATTGTCTAAGCAAATAATTGTCAAAGATGATATATGATACACAGAAGAAATGTATTCTCAAATTTGTTTTGTAAAGTAGAATGACTTACTTCAAGAGATATATGCTGCAATATCCATGACATTAATGTTAATGTCTTTTTAAATGTCATCTTTCAATGACTGTGAGGAGGCAGTAAGAACAGAAGAAAATCCAACATGAACAATCTATGAATTCATATCCTTCTCCAGTACAGTTTGTTCCCAACATTTCTCTCTTTCTTACTCTTTCTTTTTCTTTTTTATTTTTTAACCCATCCATCCATCTGTGCATCTCAGGAGAAAGCGCTATTCTTACATGCCTTACTCCCAACAATAATCAACCTCTTATCTGGGAAGATGTAACTTCCACTGAAAGGTAGCCCTCACATTATTGTGAGGTAATATATCTTTAAAAACACACCCTTAAATGGGTACACATCAAACTACCTATGCATTTAGCTAATAAAAGGCATAGACAACTATATGATGTTTGCCACAGAATCTTAACAATACCCTAAAAATGAATTTTTGTTTTTTATTTTTCCAGCACAGACCTCAGCCTAGGCTCATCAGTAATTCAGCCATGTCCACAAATTATGAGGCAGCTTTCTTTCTTCCCAAGCATTTTCTACAAGATTCTTGTTTTTGATGAAAACCCTGAAAAAGTCCACAGCTTTTGTCAATTTTATTCTGTTTAATAGGGATCAGTATTTTCAATCACTTTTTGACTGGAATAAACATAAAACTGCAAGGCAAACCACATGAAGAGAAGGATGGGAAGTGAAATGAAAGGAATAAACCAAAAGATACCCAGAGCAAAAGACCATCAGACCTAAAAAATGTTCACTAGCCCTAAGAAATGTTTTTCCCAGATTAGCTTCTATCACAACAGAAAATGCTATTTAGGCAGTGCATGCAAGCCTGACACTGTATGTGGTCCATTTTCTTCACACCCCCTGCAAATGCAGTCATTAAAATTAGCTGTTAGAGAGCACACCCATGACCATGATTGTTGCCTTTAGCAAACATGTTTATAAACATTTTTTCCACGTATCTTTGTGGAGATCCCTCTTTTAACTGCCTTCATAAGTTCCAGCACTAATTTTTTTTTGAAATTCCCTACCAAGTGTGTAAAACAGGATTTTCTTTTGTCCTTTTTAAATCAGTCTATTATTTTCAACTACTACACTGTAAAATTTGATCGATAATAGTTCTGTATCCATTTTAGCCACAGCCTTCATGATTTTGCAATCATTACCAATATCTCTCATTAGCTTTCTCCAGTCCAGATTCAAGTATTTTCCTTCTAGCTCATCTCTCATCAGGCAGTTGTTCTGTCCCTAAATAATTTTACTTGCCTTTGTACCCATTGAAACCCCATGTCCTTCCCATTCAAACAATATTTAGGATATGAAGAGTACACTACACTCTCCACAGTTGAAATTGAATATACATAAGTGGGGCTTTTTTGTAGAACTAGCAGAGCCCTTTCTTATCCTGCTGTATTTCTAATCAAGCACTGATAGCAGACATTTAATTTAGTTTACTATCTTAATATAACACAGCTCCTGAAATATTATATTGGTTTGTAGGTCATCTTAATATTCATATTGATGGATAAAGGCGGCAATCTGTGACAGTTTTCACCCTCCTCCCACATGTTCTGTTAAGTGCATGGCTTTAAAAATCAACACAAGGAAAATACGTGCTCAGGTGGAGAGGTGGTAGATAAATATAGCATGGTATACACAAAAGTGAAGCCGAAGACAGGAAAAAACTCTTTCCAAGAGTCCTGCCTCATAGCATGTGCATTGCAATAAGAAGTTAAAAGGAGATACCCCTTGCTGCTGACGTGGGAGTAAGCTTTAAATATGGATTCACCTGCTGACCAGTTAAGCATTTTAAAGGCATTTCCTCAAATTACAAATAAATGTTGCTTGATCAGAGTTGCACATGAACGGCATCCTGTATTCCTGAAGGAAATCTTGTTTCTAAGCATTTTCTTGGTATCCTGGGGAACATTTTCTGTAAGCCATTATTAATTTCATGCAGCACTTTGCTAGTTCAGAAAAGTCAGAGTTGGTATTCCTTCCTGTTGAATTGAAATTTGGGGAAAATTACCAGAACACTTTTATAAAAATAACTACTTATAATCTGGGTGTTTTGTACAGAATTTCATGAATTTTAACAAATTGAAATGTGACCTTAGACTCAGTGTGAACAGATTCATTTTTAAGGGATAATATTTAGAGTTGATGACTGACAAGTTTTACTTGACTCGCTCCAGTTTTTCTAAGGAACGAATGCTTGTTTGAGTGACTTCTCTCTCTCTCTCTAAATCACTCAATCCTACTCCCTTCCTAATGTTCCTGTTTTTCAAAATACTCCTTTTTAATATATATATAACACGCCAAATGCAATCCTGGGTGCACTTAAAAAAAATACAATTTCCCCAAACTGAAACTAATAAATTAAACTGCTTACTTTCAAGCTGTTTAAAAAGATGAAATTTTCCTTTTATGTTACTGTCTTTCAGGTTTTAGCTAGCTCCATACAAACACATGGTAGAGTCTGCTTCTGTTTTCTTCCGGCTTTTTTAGCAATATAGTCCCATTTCAACAGGCAAGTCACTTGGAAACACCATTAGTCTAAAAGCAAAAGAAATTAAAACAGTCTGTGTAGTGATTCATGGGAAACATGAGTACAATGTCTTTATTTTTGTAGTGACTGCTTCCAGCTGCCATTAACACACCAATAACACTACTGGAACAGTGTAGTGAGAGTGTTTATATGTAAGACAGTGGCACAACACGTTATTCTCAGTAACGCTCCACAAATAAGGAAGTCACTGCCCAATGGAGTTTAAAGGTGTTACTGGTTGTACCAAGAACACAATAAAGCTTCTTTAGTCTAATACTGCCCAAGATCTCTGAGTTTCTACTAAACAGAAACTGCCTAAACTAGGAAATACTGGACATGGGTATAGACACATTCTACCTTGTCAGTGCTGGCTATTTGTTGGCTAGGGCTGCCAGAGTGATATATCCATTAAATTACTTGCGCTATTAACATAGTTCAGCAAAGAGCTGCCCTGGAGAGAACTGGTGTGAGAGAAGATTAGATAAATATACTAACTTCCTCTGTAGACTCAAGTTATATTTTCTTATTTGTCAGCATGATTCAAGTGCTTTTTACCAGAGTTTGGATAGCTGAACTGGCAGGCACCCACATTCACAGCCGCAGAGGCAGTGCAGCACATGAGAGCAGATGTGCCTTGTCACAGGGAGCTGCAGAAGTGTGTCAGCAAGTGTAGTACTAGACACTAGAACAGAGGACACGCTAGCAGTGCTGACCCCTACCTGCTTGAGGGTGGTTAATTTGAGTGTATACAGCAACACGGCCAGCCTTTGTTCTGCTAGCCTGCCTAAAACACAGTTGTTGCCTGTATAAAGACACTGGTCAACAGCTTCCTTTCCAGTACGGCTGTTGCCAACCACCTGTAAGAGAAATACTCTGTTGTTTGACAGGGATGCACTAGGGTCATTACTGATTAAATTTTTAAGGTTCTGTTCATCAAGGAAATGGCCATTCATGCTTCTAATTCTGATGGTCCTCTTACACTGACTATAACCTAGACTGCTATGTAATACCACAATTCCAGCTGCTCCAACAGGAATCTGGCCTTATTCAACCACAGGAAACTGAAGAGTACAGTTGCACACCTGGACACATTCCACAATATTTTATTTAAATGTTACCATCAAGTAAGCGCTTTTGAATTTCAATTTCTAGCCTTAGCTATAACTCAAATTGTGAATTCATCCAAAATATTACCCAAGGCTGAGAATCTTAAACTGATATGTAAAACACCTTCATAAGTGGTTAGTTTAATAAAGAATCCATTTATTTTGAGAAGAAGGGAGTTTTTAAATTGTGTATCATAGAGAACTATACATGAAACATTAAGTATCACAACAGCATAATAAAAAAATATTATTAGACAAAGAATTCATTAGTTTGATTACATATTATTGTACAAATATGGAAGACAGCTGCAACACTATCACTAAAACCTACCAAGCTTTTATTTTTAATTCGCTAATTGAGCGAGTGAATATTCATGATCTCAAACTTGCAGCAATTCCGCAGTTCATTTGTCTGCTATGTGATTTGTAACATTGCCATAAAAATCCAGACTAATAGAAAATATCAAAGAAAACTAACAGACTGTGCAAATTTCCCTTCTTTTCAGATTGTGTCTTAGTCCCTATCCAATAGTAAAGTACGATACCGAGGACTCTATTCAGACTTAAATTCATGTCCTTTTGAACAGGGAAAGCAACTGACAAAAGTTTATCATTTAGAGCTCTAAATTTGTACCTTTCTCTGATTCATCACAGTTTAGAGAACTGGCTTTAAATTTTTTTCTTAAAAAGATGGCATTTGCAATAGTCTATGACTTATCTACAACAAACATAAACTAAAGATAAAACAGTAAAATTAGTGGACACAACAAGTACTGCACCAATAACTTTGCACAATAATTGCTTAATATTGGCAATAATTCTTGATTACTTTCTTAACAATTTAATATAACATGCTGAATCAATGTTTAATATAAAAGACCCTTCTAATAAAAATTAAAATATGCAACTAAAATAGTAAGATATTTAAACTGTGTAATTGGAAAATATTTCTTTGTCCAGCGTAGTTCGTTACTGCAGATTTTTAACAATGTTTGTTTTAATAATACATTGTGGGACATAGTCAAAAGATAGAATTTTTAAAACCATAACAAATTTCCCTGACAATAGTATTTACATAAGTGCAATTTATGCCATTCCAAAACCAATTGAAATACAAAAAATAACCCACTGGTTGGAACTGACATTTGCCATGCAAAATCCATCACAACAGATGTCTCAAATTTCCTGAGACATTTTCTTAAGGAAAGAAAGATAAAAGTATATCAGCTAGATGCTCACAAATTATTGGACCTGAATCCATCAATACATTTATATAAGGCTCCGGTCCTGCCAGTTACTGCACGAACTGCAGCCCGGAGCACTTGACTAGAATAAGCAGAGCCTACGCAGGAGCACAAATAAACCCAGTTTACATCAGGCATAATAAAGCCAGTTTACATTTTTAGCATCAGTAGTTTCAAATAAATTTCCCAGGAAGCAGCTGTACATGGCTACAGGCTTGTTTACATGTAGCACTTTTATTTCAGTTTTGAGAGTGATATTTAAACTGGTTTTCTAAAGTTAGAAAAAAATGTTAAGGCATCATTTGTTGTTATATAAAGAAACTTCGCATTTTTTATTTTCAACTGACTAAAAGTCAGGCTACATTTTAGTGAATATGAGGGTATCCAGAAGGCACCCATCTCTGAATAAGTGATGGTTGAATGGATGGTGGTTAAAAGGCTGCTATGCTAAAAAGCATTATTAGTTGTCCTATTGTAGGTCTTTAAAGGTTAAGTAATTTGCATCTTAAGTATCCTTAGATTTGAGAGGAAAAGTAGCCTGTTCTGTATTTCCAGCATGGTGCACAGACAAAAACAGTGCTGAGGTTCATTACTAAGTCCCAAAGAAAGATTAAAGGATATTTTTAATGTGAGAAAGAATAAAAGGCCCATAAAGGAAATCTTGCAGGAAATAAGACAGCATATTGCTGAAACAAAGCAGACATTACAAAAACAAAGAAGGGAGACTGTTTAATCTTTGTTTTTGTTGTTGATGGTAGTGGGAAAACATGTAATCTCTTTGTAAAATAAACAAAAGATACAGTAGAAGAATAGCTTGACACAAATTGACTAAGATAAGTCTTACAGTCTCTGGTCTCTGATTAAAACAGGTAATTGCCATGCTGTTTTCTGACCATGTAATCTATTAATCACCTGTGTTATACAAGTATTTATTTAAATACAAGCAAGTTGGCATAGCCCTACATATTGGCTAAGCATATGAACCAATGAAAAAATATAAGTAGCATCATAGAATCATGGAATGGTTTGGGCTGGAAGGGACCTTAAAGATGATCTAGTTACAACCACCTCATCACAGGCACTAGATCAAGTGAAAACACTCAACATTTTCAGAATAGCAAACATATGGATTTCTACTCATGTTCTGAGCTCCTATTAAAGGATAGAAGCCCTCAAGGTAGTCTCTCAGTAAACAGAGCTAGAAGCCATCCCTGATGAAGCACATGTGGCTTTCAGTGTTACAGAAAAGTGTCTGTTAGTAAAATCTATTTCTGTGAATGATTCCATACAAATACATAGACCATATTTCAGGTTTGTTTTCAAATGCTGGAAAACCATTATGTAAGCAAGCAAGGAACTTGAATGTATATTTTCTGCAGTAGAATATACTTGGCAATGTCTTATGAAAAGATCCATTTTCTTTTCCAAGACAAAATTAACCATTGCTATGAACTGTCAGAATTCCTGAGTGGCAGACAAAGGAAAGTTAACTGAATATTTTAGACAGTAAAGAAACACTTTATGGAAATCACACCTGTGGACACATGCCAGAGAGAGAAGCACATTTTGTAGCCCTCTGAGATACTCAGTGTAAAGAATTTAATCCCTTCATGTCTCTGAAAGGACAATACACCTGCTTTTGTGAAATCAGTGATGAAAACAACAGTCTATTGCTCAAACATCGCTGTTTCCAAAAACAACAGACTACATAGGCAGTAGCTTAGAGTTTACATAGGCAGTAGCTTAGAGTTGTGTACCTTTTAGGAATATTTCAGGGATCTGACATGTTTATTTAAAAGATATGTCATAGAGTCATATTTGATACTCAAGATTTTGAAGCTTATTCTTAGCGAAGTCAAACTCATCTTTTTTCCAACTTTGTCACTAATCACAGGAATAATTAGTAGAACAAGCAGTACTACAGTGTCTCAAACCAGAAGTCCATCTATTAAGTTACCTTCTCTCTTACAAAGTCTAATAATGGACACTTACAGGAGTGTAGAAATAAGCATATAATGAAGGATTCTTCCTTGATATATCACCCTATTTTCTTTGAATTAAAGGTTTAGGAACTTCCTGAGCCAGCGGTCAGTCACATTTGGATGACTGTGTTCAAGAGCCCCTCTCAACCTATTCTCCAGAAACATGGCAAATCCATTTTTGACAATAGGCTATCCCATGGCAGATACAAAGCTCATGATTGTCTAGGTTTCCATAACATTTACCCTTAATCACCGTGTCTTACACTTGAAAACCTTGTTGCATCCAGTAGCCCTGTAACAATGTTGCTAATGTTAACTGCCACCGCACAGGTATTTTTAGGCTTAATTTTCCCAAATAAATTACTTTGACTTTCATAGCACTAAATTTAGTTTCCATTTAATTATCTCATAGCTCAGCAGTAGACAAATCTTCCCCAGGTATCCATACTTAAACTCTGGTCTTGACAAGCATGAATACATACGAGTAATCAGTAAACTCCATCACTTCTTCCAGGTGACTCAGGACTTTTTGAATAGCACATGATCAGTATTCTCAATGTTTATGGGAACCTTCTAATAGAGTTGCTAGGCCTGATTTTCCAGTATAAACCCCACATTTACTCTTCTATAAACTGTCAGAGGTATTTCCTCATTCTTTCCTTATTACTATTTTTACTGTTCTACCTTGAGGAAAATTAATTAGCTGTCTCAATGAACTCAGGAAATAGAGCTTGTTTTAGAGACCAGTGTGGTATTTGTGACTTGCTATTCCTTTGGCACTCTAGACATTTTCAAGAACAGGTTACGTACTAGAGCAAATACCAATTTCTAGTTCTTTCAGAACAACTTGTAGGATTTTTTTTTATTTATTTTTTTCTTAATACATGTAAAATTTGAGAAGAATGTAATTAGTGTTACAGTGACCTTTAGCCAGCATAACAGTAACCACAGCCTTGTGTACTTGGGATAGATTAACTTTCTGCTGTGAGTTTTTGCTCCAAAAAGCAGTGATGTGTGAGTACACATACATGTGCTGTCTGCATGACAGCCCACCCATATGATAAATATAATGCTATGTGCAGAGAACTGAAGTGTTCCATTATTACTTTTTTCTTCATTTGAAGTCTCTCAGTCGCTTGTAGTCAATAGCATCTTAGTGAATAGTTTAAAAAGACAACAAGAACAGAAGAAAATAAGTATTGTTGCTCTCTGATGTGTCAAAACCATATTGCTTCTAAGTGCAATTCCATTTCACTTCTTGAGAAATCTGTAAAGAAACAAATGTACCTCATTAGAGTCTGGGAAAAAAAACAATAAAAACAATAAAATGGACATTTACCGAAAGACAACAAATGGACATTTACAGAAAGACTAGTGATGCAGTGAGATGTGTTCATTCTACATTAAGACGAAAAAGTTGAAATAAAAGCGGCCATATTTATATCCCCAAGAGGGGCAAGTATGGTGTGTAAACAAGTTTCTGAAATTGAGCCAGGAGAATTCCTGTCAGTTCTGTGTCTCTAATGATAATAAGCTAATGTTCTTTGCACTTTTGTAGACTTTTCAATTTTAAGATTTAAAAGCAATTACCTGATGCTTCTGCGAGATAAACACGCATTATTATCCCTTTATTAGCAAGGGAGACAGAGGCATAGAGTTTTTGATTTGCCACATAATTAACTGATTACCAGAACCAACAGTGAATCACCCACACGTCCTCCCTCCATCGCTAATATTGCTCAAACTGACCCTAATAGCGTGTATGAAGGCAAATGCTTACCTGGAACATTGCAGTGACGGTCCCACAAGACTTGTGAGAAGAAAAAAAAAAAAAAAAAAAAAAAAGAGAAATGGAAG